>JAADVF010000198.1:0-41680 GCA_023334555.1 Elongisporangium undulatum
TCGACAGATTGATGGTATCCCGCAGCGAGCGGATGTGACCCACGACGTTGGTCAGCGCCTCAATCTTCTCCTGCGGTTGGCTGAGTGATTTGTGGCGGAATCGCCCACCCGTCGGCAGCGATTCTCTGCTGGTACGCTCGGGAGCCTTCAAAGGCGGCGCGATATCGCTGCTCGATCGGCGCTCACGATCGCGGTTATCTCGCATCTGGAACATGATCTCCTCGTACGAATTGTGCTGCGGGCTGCGCAGGCCTCGGATATACGACTCCGTGTCGCCGTTCGAGGTCGACGTGCCGTTCTGCCCCGAGTCGTGCATCTGTTCGCGGTTCCCGGCGTTGATCATGCACACGGAGCAGACGCGCAGCTGCGTGATATCGAAAATCGGCTCTTCTAATTCGCGGAGCGGGGCGCAGGACGAGCAGACGACCTCGCCGCAGGTCCGGCAGTGGTGCTTGCGGTGGAAGTAGAAGCCACGCAGACACACGGCGCAGGCCTTGCGGTCCGAGTTGGGGATCCACTGCCATTGCTCGAGGAAGCGCAGGCTGCTGACGCGCTGTCGGTCGATCAGCTCCTTGACGCGGAAGATCGAGCACACATACTCCTGCATGATGTCTTCCAGCACATTGCGCACGGCCGGGTTGAGATCGCCGTCCACCTGGCAGATCGAGGTCACGCGCAGCACATTCGCCTGGTGGGTCTTGGAGATCAGGATGCCCGTGCGCGACAGATAGCCGCGCAAGACGCCAAAGTTCTCGAGATTGGGCACCTCGCGCTCGCGCGGGATGGACTCCTGGATGCAGAAGCCCACCACGCTGGAGCCAGCGTGCGCCTTCTTGCGTCCAGTGTATTCCAGATAGCAGAAGTCCAGTGTCTTGTTGTCGTCGCGGTACTTGCGCTTGAATGCGTGCCACTTGATGGCGCGGTACGAGTACGTGGGTCGGTACCCAGCGGATGCGCTGGAAGGCAGCGTGAGTAGCGTGCGGCCGTCTACAAACGAGTTGCCGTGCACGTAGCGCATGCCCTTGCGGAAGTCCTTGGTCTTCTGGCGCGCCACGGCCTGCAGAATCTCCTCCGGGCGCACATCGGAGAGCTGGATGCTGGCCTTGAGCAGCACCGAGGCGTACGTGGCCTTGCTCACGGGGCGGAAGTCCAGGAACTGCGCGCGCTGGCAGTGGTTACCGCCGTTCGTGCGAATGTCGGACCACTTGTACGCGCACTCGGCGTCGTCAATGATGCGCACGAGCTGCGCCACGCGGTCCTTGCCCAGCCGCTTGTAGTACTTGACCTCGTCGGTCGTGAGCACGACCTGCGGGAAGAAGCTGTCGTGCAATGGGAAGTCCATCGCAGTGCGGTCGAGGCGGCAGCGCGGGTTCTGGGCGGAGGATCGCGGGGCAAGATCCGGCGATACAGTAGCGTTGGCGTGCGGCGGCCCTCGCCGTCTTCATCCACCGGAGTGTAACGCTAAGTGCGCCTCCGCTCTTGCGCCAGATGCTGCGACGGTTGTCGTGCTGTCGCAAGACCCGAACCCGTTCCATCATCGATCTTTGGGTCCTGGCTTTAATAGATTTGCCTGGTCCATGGGCAAAAACCCATGGACCCGACCCGTTGACTGGAGTGCCGCTCTAGATTTGCAGACAGGACAGAGTGAGATGTCCCGCCGTTCATGGCACATGGGTTTGATGGGTTTGAGGAAGATCTCCCATAACGGGTGGGTGGGTTTTGACTGACTGCGCCCATCCTCCTCTTGTGTGTCAACTGAGAGGGCACACAGACCGTGCGAGGGCCGTACTGTATCATGGGTGCGCTTGAGGCCAGTGGTTCTGAATGGATCGAAGCGCATGAGGTCCCACCTGGCGCTTCCTTCCATGGATTATGGCCCGCTGCCTTCTGCGTTTGGAGTCAGCAGAGCGCTATGGCAGCTGTTCCCAGCAGCAATGGATGGCGTTTCGGCCTCGCTCCTATCGTGCGAATGGAAGCGGGATGCTCTCCTGGCCAGAGGGCCGCTGCAGCCGCAAGAGAAGATATCATGGATGGATGGTCGTCGCTTGCTTACGCTGGTTTTACATTGTACAATCACTGCGTATGGGGGGCTTTCTACATTGGCGGCTCGTGGCTCGAGCGCCAGGGTATCTACACGTCAAAATCTTCTTGCGAGGACTGGCCGCTCGAGCAGCGGCTGCGCGTGCGCACGAGGCTCTCGACCAGATCGCGCAGCTCTTCCGTCTCGGCGCGCGCGGTCGTCAAGTTGAGCCGCTGGTTCCGGCCGACGCTGCGCATGCGCGCGTGCATGCCTAGGACAGAGCGCGCGTCGTGCGCGTCCATGCGCTGGTGCGCAAAGAACGCGTCCGCGTGGTCCAGCGACAGCACTTCGTCGTCGGACGAGTGCACGCTGCTGTCTTCCGACGACACGCTTTCGAGGCTCTGCGAATTGCTGGAGAAGCTGCTGTGGTAATCGCCGCCCTCGTCCTCATCCACGAAGAATGTGGCGCCTGAGACCGGCTGCGGCAGCGAGATCGCACGATTGCGCACCTTGCTGAACGGAGGAATCTCCGGCGCGCCCGGCGGCGTCGGCGGTGGGTTGCGAGGGCGCTGGGGCACGTCGCTAACGACCGACCGTGGCGCCACGGGCGGTTTGCTTCGCACGGGCGGCTTGGTCAGCTCGCTCGAGTTCATTACCCCGCGCAGCCGCGCCACCATCTCGGACGTGATCCGAGCATGTTCAGTTCGGGGCGACTCCTGCGCTGGTTGTGGCGGCTTGGGCGGCAGCACAGCCGCAGGGACCATGACTGGCGCTGCTCGCACCTCCCCCGACTCTGCTTCGGAGCCGTTGCCATTCACATCGGGTGCCTTGTTCTGAAGCCGTCGCTGCAGCGCTTCGATCTTCATGTTCATGCGGAGAATGCCGCGCGGTTTCTCCAGGATCGGGACAGATGTCTCGGATGTGGCATCGCATTCCGGCTGCTCAAGCGACTTGGGCTCGTACGCCGGAGGCGGCGGTGGCGGTGGTGGCGGTGGTGGCGGGATCTCCATCGATACGGCTTTTACCTTTGAAGCCTCGGCGGATTGGATCGCCATGTCCACTTGGTGGACGTCGGACTGGTTGCTATCACGGCGGCCATTGGAGGACCCAGCGCCGTCCTTCCCACTCTCTCGGTGTTGGTAGGAGCGACGCGCAGAGCCCACGGACTCAAGCTTCCGCTCTTGCTGGTCCTCCGAGTAAATGGAGCTCACAGGACTCATCATCATCTCGTCTTCATGGTCGTCGTAGTAGGAATCTCGTGGCGCATCGGCGTACTCCAGCTCGTCGTCAAAGTCCACCCCAGCCGCGTCCAGCGAGTCCTTGATCTGTGCGATCTGCTCGTAGATCTCATCCATGCCGTAGTCGCTCTCGCCGTCGTTGCTGCTGTCCGCATAGTCCACCTCGGAGATCGCGGTGCCCAGCTTCTCGTGGATGTGGCGGATCTGGTCCATCAGTCGCAGCAGGGTCTCCTTCTTCTCGGCTCTGGTGGACGACGACATGCGCGATTTGCTCACCGATCCGCCATACGGCGAGATGTTCTCGATCGTGCCCGAGTGCGAGCTGTACCGGCGTCGGCGCGTGGCCGCAAGATTCGGCGGTGCATACTCGGACGAGGAGATCGGGTTGTGGTGCGGATGCCGCAGGCCGCGCACGAAGGCCTCGGTGCCGTAGTTGGACGTCGCGGTCTCGCTGTAATCCATCGTCAAGCGTTCCTGCGGGTCGTTGTTGGTCGCCGCCGCGTTGGCCATGCAGACCGAGCAAACCCGCAGGTGTGTGATGTCAAAGAGCGGCTCCTCCAGCTCCCGCAGCGGGGCGCAGGACGAGCAGACCACTTCGCCACAGGTCTGGCAGTGGTGCTTGCGGTGGAAGTAGAACCCTCGCAGACACACAGCGCAAGCCCGGCGGTCGGCGCTGGAGACCCAGTCCCATTCTTCCAGGTACTGCAGTTTGCCCACGCGCTGGCGCTCGACCAGGCCCTTGACCCGGTTCACGGCGCAGACCTGGTCCTGCATGAGCTCTTCCAGGACATTCCGATCCAGCGTACTCATGTCGCCATCCACCTGGCAGATCGAGGTCACCTTCAGGATGTTGGACTGGTGGGTCTTGGAGATCAGAATGCCTGTGCGAGACACACATGCGCGCGTGATCCCGTACTTCTCCAGCGACGGCACTTCCCGATCCCGAGAGATGGACTCCTGGATGCAGAAGCCCAGCACCGTGGATCCCGGGTGCAGCTTCTTCTTGCCCGCGAACTCGAGCACGCAAAAGTCCACGAACTTGTCCTGCCCGTCGCGCCGATTGGTCTTGAGCGCGTACCATTTGATGGCCCGGTAGGAATAGGACGGCTTCTTGCGCGTGGCTGGCGAGGGGAATGTGAACAGCGTGCGTGCATCCACGAACATGTCGTCGCCGTAGAGGTACTTCATGGCCTTGCGCGATTCCTTGGTCTTGGCGTTGGCCAGTACATGCAAAATCTCCTCGGCCGTGGTGTCCAGCAGGTGCACGCTGGCCTGCAGCAGCGTGGACGAGCGGGTGGCTTTATCCTGCGGACTAAGCGCCAGCATCTGGGCCTTCTGGCATGGCCGCCCGGCCTTGGTCCTGACGTCGGTCCACTCGTAGACGCAGTCGGCGTCCTCGGCGATGCGCACGAGCTGGCTCACGCGGTCCTTGGCCAGCCGCCGGTACTGCATGAGCTCGTCCACTGTGAGCACGAGCTGCGGGAAGAAGCCATCGTAGAGAGGGAAATTGAGCATGGAGCTCCGCTAACTCCCAATGGAGCTGGTTCCGTGGAGGTACCGCCCCGTGGGCCGGTCGGTCGGTGCACCGCTGGGCGAACTGACGAGTCCAGACGCGCTGAACCGGCACACGAAATATCGAACGTCCGGAGCAGAGCAGGCCGTCTCCTCCGGTCGCAGAGAGAGGTGCACTCACTCTATGGCCCAGCACTTGGGCAGCACGAGATGTCAGGGGCCCAAGAGCGTTTCTTGGTGATTGGGGAGCTGGATATGTCGGTCGTCCGTTGTGACGTGTGACGAAACCCGCAAACCGTTTCGAGCACAGCAGCTTTTACAGAAGCGAAACCCGCCCACCCATGCGACCTGGACCCGTGTGTTTTGGGACCCGAAGAAAACACAACCCACGGAAGGATACTTTGATGAATTGTCATAAGCGACATTGAGAACGAATCCAAAGGATTCGATTGCCATAGAGATTGGCGGAATACATAGCTACACACAGTGGCCAAACGGGAGCAATAGATAATCGTGGCAGAGGGTTCAGCGTTCTTTGGGAAGAAAAGACGATTCGAATGAGCAGGATGCGGGAGGAAGCGGCCACGTATACGAACCATAATCATACACCTATCAATCCCATTCATTCATTCACTCGTTCGTCTCCAACCCAAAATGCGCAAGATGAATATATGTGCAACTAAATCTTGAGGCCGACACTTGCGCGGCATTCCGGACACGTAGGGTTGTGCCGCAGCCACGCCATAATGCAGTTCTCGTGGAACTGGTGCGAGCACGGCAGCTTGACGGAATATTTGCTGTCGCCGTCCCCGTTGGCCGGGTCGGCCAGGTCGCGCATGTCCATGGAGACGAGTTTCTCCAGGCAGATGCTGCAGGTATACTCCGCATGGGGAGTTCGACGCAGGTCCTCGACGTCTTCAAGACTCAGTACCGCGCTGGCGTAGACGCAATTGGCCTCCAGGATCGACTCTGGCAGCGCCAGAAAATCGCGCATGAGCAAGTATATGCACAAAATCTCGCGGCGCAGCGGCTCCGGCAGATGCGACTCGACTGCGAGCGCAGGTAAAATGACCTCCAGAGCGGACCAGCATTCGCTAAGAAACGACTCCAGGGTCGTCTTGCCGTCATGCATGGCCGCTTCGTCGGCTTGCCATGTGAACACCGCCTCGAGATGCTGATACCGGTCAAAGATGTGCATGAGCAGCTGCAGGAACGTCTCGAAGGGTTTCCATTCGTCGTCTTCCTCTGCAGACAGGTACTCGGCTACGCATGGCTGCTGCAGAATGGCGCCCACTTGGTCGTAGTACGTGTGCACCTTGGACAGGTTCATGGCCGTGACCCAGGTCTGCGCCAGCGGCGGAGGCGCGACCCCAGGCGTCGCGGCCAGGCTGCACATGTTGGAGATCTCAAACTCGACGCGATAGACGACCGCCGAGCCCACACACAGCACGCGCGCGGTCGCGCTGAATGCGTAGCGGGCCGGGAGAAACTCCTGACTCATCTTGCGCAGCCGGCGCTCAGTGGACCACCGCCGCAGCGAGCGAGGGGACGCGGCGCTCTCCATGCTGCCAAATACTGTTGCTGCTTGGACGCCGCGCGTTGAGTTGTGTGGACGCTTAGGCCGGGAAATATTCCCATCATGGGATCCGGACCCCATGGTCGTCTGCCTGCGTGCCCGTTCTTTTTTTCTTCTCGGCCTTCGATTCTGGCGGCCGAAAGTTCGAAGTTGCGCAACAAGAGCCAATCAGATATGGCCGGAAAGCCCTGAAGTTTACAGAACGAGCGAAAGGTTTTGGATGGGATCCGCCGGAAACCAAGATGAGGAGGCAAGGAGGGAATTAATATCTCATGTGGCCGCTCGACCACGAACGAACGCGGCGCAATCCTCAGCGCCCACATATGCGCTCGGTACTGTACGATGCGCTTGTTCTTCGCAACCCATCGATCTTTCTCACGAAATGCTTTTTTGCTGATTTCGCATAGATTACTCGGCAAAGTAGGTCATGAATGATGGTCCATGATGTGCGATCAGGTGAGACGTGAAATGCCATGCTGGAGGTCGCCATCATGGCACCATGATGGACAAGCGCGTGAGTGAGACCTCGGATTTTGATCGGTCACGTGTGGCCATCAATCTTTCAGCCCAATTTCCTGGAAATGGCCACGGGATCAGCATCCGGCTAAGCTTTTTGCTCATTCGCCCATATCATGTTCGACAGGAAACGAGGGTATAAACTGCGCATTTACGGTATTCCCTTCGCTGCATAAATGCACCCAAATGTGAGCAATGATATGTGACAGTGAACCTATCCACATGCCTCGATTCGCATGCCAATATTCCTCCAGAACAAAAAGAAATTGTTTGGAAAAAGACTCACTTTTGCATACAGTAGAGATCAGAGGATACATAAGAGCTCCCCCCACTTTCATTTTCTGTGAGAAAAAAATGCGAGGCTCCCAACTAAACTTATGGGTCCACAATTACGACGAATTACAGTACAGCATCCATATTGAGTTTGCCTGGAAGGATAAAGAGTCGGGGCTAGGGTGCCAGACAACCTTTGCTGTGCGTTTTGATTGGGATCAAGAATGATGGCTCGTGCCGCGTGGGGGACGGGGTGCAATCGGGTAACTTTCCCGTAAGAAATTATGTAGTTTGCGCGGTATAGTTTGTTCAAGTCAAACGCGGTCCCGAATGGGGGGCCACCCGCCCGAGGGGCTGGGCCGGCCGCACGCACGGCCCCTCCTCCTGTCCACACTCGACTCCCCCCACCACTCCACTCCACCACCACCACGGCACACCACCACCAACGCCCGGCCCCGACACACACGCGTAAGTGTAGCGGACGGACAGCGGTGAGGTGTGGCTCGGTGGACGACTCCGTTTCCCTTTTCCGAGAAAAAAGGTCAACCGGTCGGCCGCGTCCGCTAACCAAAGGCGGCGCCAGGTCCCATCCATCCGCTTCTTTTAGCTTTGTGGCTCCTCAGTGTGCAATCAGCATCGCCCGCCCCACGACCTTGACCCAGGTCGTATGGACTTTAGCGCCGACAGCTTTGCGACCAAGACCATGCAGCCGCAGATGGACGCGCTGCACCCCCACGACGCGTACGAGGACCCAGCGGGTAACGCCAAGACGGCGTCCGGCGGCAGCAGCAGCGCCACCAGCCCCAGCCATGTGGGCTTTGAGGCCTCGCCGTTCTTCCGCTTCCACGGCGGCGCCAGCGACTTCTTTGGCCGCATGAACTACGATGAAGACCTCGGCGCATCGGCCGCGCCACCCGGTAGCGGTGCCTCCAGCGGCAGCAACAACGAGATTCTGCCACCGCACGCGATCTCGCCGTCCAACCAGGCCACGCATGATCACCACCAAGCGCCGCATGCGCCGACTTCGTCTGGCGGCTACCACCACGCGCCTATGCCGCCCATGGCGCCGCAGTCGCAGGATTCGCAGCAGCAGCGCCTGCAGCAGCAACAGTTGCAGGATGCCAAGGCGGCCGCCGCCGCGCGGTCGGTGCACTCGATGCCCAGTCGCCGCAAGAGCAGCATCGAGATGTTCCTGTCGCAGTCGCCTAGCCAGGCGCTCGGCGGAGACTTTCTCAAGATCGCACTGGACGACCGCCAGATGAGTCTACAGGCCGACCAGCGCGGCGACCCGGCCGCAGCCGCGTACAGCTCGGGCCAGTTCAGCCTCAACGGCATGCTGGACCCGTCGTCCCCGTCCGCCAAGAAGTTTGGCCGCCAGCAGCCGCGGTACGGCGCGGCCACGGCCGCAGCCACACTGGTCCGCTCCAGCAGTGCCGGCAACAACTACGCGTACCCGCTGAGTCCGCGTCTCGGCGGCGGTAGCGGTGCCGCGGACGATGCCTGGAACGAGTCCGCGTCGGCGCGGTCCACGCCCAACGGCTTTTACCACGAGCAGGCGCAGCAGGAGTACTACGGCTCGTCGTCCAGCCACCACTACGCCACGAGCTCCTCGCGTGAGGCGGCCTTCCCGCCGCGCCACGACGCTGGGGGCCCGTCCTCTTCGTCGTCCTCGGGCTCGTCCGGCGGTGGTCTGTACCGCAGCAACAGCGCCAGCCGCATGGTGAACCCGCCGTCGTCGTATGGCTACAGCCACTCGCGCAGCCCCAACGGCCAGTGGAGCGCCAGTCACCAGCAGCAGCAGGTCAACAACGTGTACGCCGGCAATGGCATGTTCATCAACGGCCTCGCGCACCCCCAGCAGATGGCCTCGCCTCAGCAGCAGCAGCATCTGCAGTACCAGTCGCCACCCATGGGCGTGCGCAACGGCATGCCGCGCAGCAGCAACAACCGCCCCATGGGCATGTACGCGCCTCGGATGACCCCGCCGCTGCCGGAGTCCTCGCCCCCGCACTCGCCACGCCGTTCGCCCATGGGTATGATGAACATGGGCGGCGGCATGCTCAAGCAGTGCAAGTTCTTCCTGCAGGGCCACTGCCGCATGGGCAGCAAGTGCAAGTTCGCACACCAGTCGTCGTCCATGCACATGGCGCCGTCGCAGATGGGCGGCCCGTCGTCCATGTCGAGCAACGCGGGCTTGTACCAGCAACAGCAGCAGCAGCCGATGCAGATGCAGATGTCACCGCCCCAGCGCGGGCTCTCGCCGCACCATCACCATGCGCTGCTGCAGGACGATCTGTCGCATCAGATGGTGCCGTCGTTCGCGCGCGCGCCGTCCAGAACGCCGTCGTACTCGCGCTCGAACGAGTTGGGCGGCGGCGGCGTGGGCAACGGGCCCATGAGTGGCGTCGGCCTGGTGTCCACGGTGGCCTCTAGCAGCAGCTCGGGCGGCGTGAGCGCCCCGCTGCTTGGAGGCTCCGCCATGACCCCGGGCGACGCAGCCGGCCTGAGCACATCGCTGAGCGTGGACGACATCCAGGGCCGCGTGTTCGCCATGTCCAAGGACCAGAACGGCTGCCGCCTGCTGCAGGAACAACTGGACTATGAGGACCGGTCGGACCTGTGCGAGGTGATCTACCACGAGTCGCTGGACCATTTGGCCGAGATGATGGTCGACCCGTTTGGCAACTACCTGTTCCAGAAGCTGCTGGAGCGCGTGAGCGACAGCCAGCGGCTCGTGATCATCCGCCGCGTGAGCTCCAATCTGGTGGCCGCGGCGCTGAATCTGCACGGCACGCGGTCGGTGCAGAAGGTCGTGGAGGTCTGCGCCACGTCGCCCGTGGTCGTGGAGGAAGAGCCCGTGGAGGACGATGACAGCGAGCAGCAGAGCCGTGCCAGTGGCGATCGCCGCCGTCGCGTGACCAATCTGCCGGATCTGATCGTCGAAGCGCTCAAGGACGACGCCGTGCGGCTCTGCATTGACTCCAATGGCAACCACGTGATCCAGCGCGCGCTGCAGTTCATGAAACCCGAGTACAACCAGTTTGTGTTTGACGCCGTGTCCAAGGAGTGCACGACCGTGGGCACGCACCGCCACGGCTGCTGCGTGCTCCAGCGGTGTTTGGATGCAGCCAACAAGCAGCAGAAGAGCGATGTGATTGCGCAAGTGGAGCACCAGGCCATGAAGCTCATGCAGGACCCGTACGGCAACTACGTGGTCCAGTACGTGCTGGATTCCTGCACGGCCGAGGAGGCCTACGGCGTGATCGTCAAGCCGCTGGGCCATATCTATGAACTCTCGATCCAGAAGTTTAGCTCGAACGTGATTGAGAAGTGCCTCGAGAAGGCGCCCGAGCGCGTGCGCCAGAGCTACATCAAGGAGATCACCAACTGCCCCAAGATGAACAAGATGCTGCAGGACCAGTTTGCCAACTACGTGGTGCAGCGCGCGCTCTGCGTGTGCTCGGAGGAGCAGTGCCTGCTGCTGGTCAAGGCCATCCGCCCGCATCTGGCCTGCATGAAGAACACGTCGGGCGGCCGCCGCATCACGGCGCGCATCCTCAAGCGATTCCCCAAGATGGATGTGAGTCTGGACCTGGCCATGTCGCCCACGGGAGGCCACGTTGGTGGCGGCCTGTTTGACAACCCGGCCACGGCTGCGGGCAACCACTTGGTGCTCGGCCCCGCCCAGGAGTATGGCCACCACGTGCAGAGCTATGCGTCCATGCACCACCACCAGCAAGCGCATTTGTACGGCGGCCATCCGCATCACATGCAAGTCTCGAACGGGAACCACGGCCACCACCACGGACTTGTGCCCTCGCTGAGCGTGATGAGTGACCCCGTGATGAACAGTTCTGGTCTCGGTATGAACACGACGCGCGCCTAAGTGGCACAAAGGAGAAGCGACGGCGACGGATTCAGGGCGGCGCATGGGCATCAAGCGCGCAATGGGAGTTGGGAAGATGATGGAAGCGTTGGGAGGAGCAAGACGGTTGATTATGAATGTTGCGCGCGAGCACCGGAGCGTCCTGAATGAATCGGCCGGGCGAGGAGGAAGACGAGAGGACGAAAGACGAGCAAGGAGAGCGAGAGATACATGTGTGGCTTTTTGTGTATCAAAGAAGAGCAAGAAAAAAAAGCGGCGGGCGGACAGGCCATGTACAAGTAAACTGTAGCAGTAAGTCCCCACGCACCAACCCCAGAAACAACATGAACAAGAGCCCAATCGGTAGTGGACGACGACAGCGGAACGCTTCAAGTCTGAGATTTGTGAGAGTTTTAGTGCCGCGAAAGCGCAGCAGAGTATTAAAAAATCAGCATTTTGTGGTAACAAGGAAGAAACAACCCAAGCCTTTCGTTCATTCGCTTTGCCGCCTTCAGTCGGTCAGCTTGAGCTGCTGGTGGCGCTTCCAGTTCATGTCCTCATGATCGAACTTCTCTTGGTCCGCAAACTCCTTTAGCTCTTGAACAACAGCGTTCATGTCCGGTCGATTAGCTGGGTCTGTGGCGCACATGCGCTGGATGAGGCCCCATTGAGCATAGCTCATGCTTTCAGGCCTCAGGGGAAGCTCATGCTGGACAGAGACCTTGTGCTTGACAGCCACATCCTCCATCATGCCCCACGGGAACCCCAGCACCACAGCTTCGATCATGGCCATGCCAAAGGAGTACACGTCGCTGGCAAAGGACCCGCTGCTTTCACCGGAGATGCACTCGGGCGCCTTCCACTGCACGGCTCCGATGTTACTAGCATCTCCAGCTGCGGGCAGATCCGCTTGGTAACAGCTCAAGCCAAAGTCCGTCAGCTTGGCCGCTCCGTCCTGCGTGACCACGATATTGTCGCACTTGACATCGCGGTGCACGATCCTCCGCTTGGCGTGCAGATAGCAGAGCCCCAGAGCGGCTTGGTACAGGCATTGCCAGGTCTTGTGCCGGTGCTTGGTGTCGTAGAGATAGCTCGGGAGGCTGCCCTTCGCAGCGTATTCGCACACGAAAAACGGGTTGCCCACATGGCACGCGCCGTAGAGCTTCACGACGTGCGGATGCTGCAGACTCGACCAGATCTCGGCCTCGTTGCGAAACATTCGACCCGTTTCCACCGGCTCGTGGAGGAGAACGAACTTCACAGCGACAAGAGTGCCGAGCCAGGAGCCTCGATGCACCGACCCGTAGCCTCCGCCCCCGATATGCCCGCCCAGCACCAGCTCGTGCGGAGGAAGAAACCATTTCGGCAGCGACGGGATGCCCAGCGTCGAGTACCTCGCGACGCTCTGGAAGAGCTGGCGGATCAATGCCATCTCCTCCGGGCTGTAATTCTCCGAGCGTTCGTTGACTTCAAACAGCAGCAGCGTCAAGGCTTCAGTCTGCGCCTGGGTATCCTGCAGCTCTTCATGCAACACATGCTCCGGCTGAAGAACAACCGTCAATAGCCCACGCAAGGGTTGGGAATCGCCCAGGAACTGGTCTGCCCATGTCATTTGACTGTCGGGATCCCATTCCGTGGCCAGAGCATCCATCTCTTGGTGCAATTGCCGGCATTGGCTGATGACCGCTCGGCTGCTGACAATCCGTGCGATGACGCGTTTGTCTTTGTACTGAGCGAGAAAGCATTGGAATCTCGTGAGGATGACCTGGTATTTCGTTTGCAGCGTGCGGTCACTGCCGCTCACAAGCTGCGTGCTCAGACAGACCAGCCGTGAGTGGATATGCAAACACATGGCTTGGGCTTCCAGCATAGTGCTGCATAGCAATTCCACTTGGTCCAACGATGCTACAGACGTAGTCGTGCCTGGCAACGGCGACTTCTGGCGTTGACCTGCGGCGGGCTGAAGCATTTGCATCAGATCCCGTCGATCCAGCTCTGTTGCGTACTCGAGTGCGGTCTTGCCTTCATGATTCCGCGCGCCAATGTTCGCGCCGTGTTCCAGTAGAAACGCCACGACAGAAGCCCGGCCATTCATGGCAGCGTGGACCAGTGGCGTATTTCCAAGCTCATCGATCGAGTTCACATCCACATCTTTGGCCAGAAGCAGGCGAAGGGCTTGCAAGTGGCCGCTTGCCGCCGCAATTGAGATACTGGTGCATCCCTGATCATTGACGTGGTTCACATTCGCGTTCCGATCCAGCAACAAGCGCAAGACATCAACGTGTCCCTTTGCAGCTGCGATCATGAGAGCTGAGCCTTGATTGGGCTCAGCAGCCTCAATGTTGGCATCGCGATCCAGCAACAACCTTGACACCGCAACGTGACCGTTAGCAGCGGCGATCATCAACGCCGTTCCGTGATCTCGCTCGGCAGCCTCAATGTTTGCGTTGCGGTCCAGCAGTAACCTCGAGACATCGACATGGCCGTTGGCCGCTGCGATCATGAGTGCGGTACCGCACTTGGGCTCAGCTGCTTCACTGTTCGCCCCTCGATCCAGCAATAATCTTGAGACATCGACATGCCCGTTGGCCGCTGCGATCATGAGTGGCGTGCCCAGCTTCGGTTCGGCTGCCTCAATATTCGCGTTGCGATCAAGCAGTAACCTTGACACATCGACATGGCCATGGGCAGCAGCGATCATGAGCGATGTGCCTACGGTTGGCTCAGCAGCCTCAATGCGAGCTCCTCGATCCAGCAATAGTCTTGACACTGCAACCTGATTCCTGGCCGCTGCGATCATGAGTGCAGTGCCAAACTTTGGCTCTGCAGCTTCAATATTCGCGTTGCGATCCAACAGCAATCGAGTAACATCCGTGTGGCCTTGCGCAGCAGCGATCATGAGCGGTGTACCAAGCTTTGGCTCTGCGGCCTCAATATTGGCCTTGCAATCCAACAGCAATCTCGTGACATCGACATGTCCGTTTGCCGCTGCGATCATGAGTGCAGTGCCAAGCTTTGGCTCTGCAGCCTCGATATTCGCGTTACGATCCAACAGCAATCTGGTGACATCAGCATGGCCTTGCGCAGCTGCGATCATCAGAGCCGTGCCTTGCTTCGGCTTCGCAGCCTCAATCTCTGCGTTCCAATCCAACAGCATTCTTGTCACGGGAACGTGGCCACTTATCGCTGCAAGAAGCAGTGCTGTCGACTGATACTGATTCACAGCGTTCACTTGGGCGTTCTGCTCGAGCAGGTATGCAACCACCTTGCCATGGCCCGAGCTCGCAGCCAGCATGAGAGCAGTCCATCCGTTTTCATCAGCCGCATCTACGTGGACCCCGTCCTGCGTGAGCGCTCGTTCCACGCTGCTCAGCGACCCGCGGCTCGCAGCCGCCAGGAAAGAGCCCTCCGGCGTCTGCGCTTCCTGGTGCGATTGGACAGTCCCCATTCCGATCTCTCGATGGGATTGAGCGAGTGAGGAGGCGGAGGGAGGAGCAGACAGGTCGCGACAACAACGCTCTGGATTCGCTTGATAAGTTCAGCACCGGCGCCAGAATCCAGGGCGCACGCACCCGTGTGAAGCTTTCCACAGCCACAGGATTCAAAGCAGACGCATGAAGAAAGCTACTGAGTCTCGAGATCAGAATGTATTGGATAGTTCCCACTCACTGGAGCGTGCAGGCCCCGCTCTTCTGCAGGTACGTGGCTTTCTCCTCTTCGAGTGTGTTGAGTCTTCGCTGAAGCTCGGCGCGCTCTGCTGCATCCCCAGCCATGCGCTGTCGAAGAAGCTATTACCAAAAGCACTGCAGTGAGTTCATGGGCATTCCCAACTGAACAGATCTTGAGCGTACGAACCTCGAGAGCCTCGTCTGCCTTGCCAGTACTCTGCTTTAAGCTGTCGAGCATGGCGGACTGTTTCCCGATTTGGTCTTCCAGCATGGTATTGGACAGTCGCAGCTGATCGCTTTGGCTCTCGCGAACGAGCAACTCCTGCCGCAATTTCTCATTCTCCTCGCACTTTAGGAGCACGGCCAGTCGCTCCGCCGCCAGCTCCTGGTCCACGCGCTCTGTCTCTTCCTGGGTCTTCTTGAACGCGAGTTCAGCGATCAGAATCGACGGCGTTGTGTCTTTGCTTTCTGCTCTGGGGGTCTTCGTCTGTTCGACTGGCTTTGGGAGCTGTTTGGCGTCAGCGCGTTCGCTGCTCAAAGACGACATGTTCAGTCATCGTCTCCATCGCTATGGCTTGATCGCTGATTTGCTTACGTTGGACTCTGAGCCGGCGAAAGAAGATGCAATTGAAGTGTGTTGGTGTCAATCTGGGCTAGAAATGCGTCTGTCACAAGCAGCTTGACGACCTGAGAGTAACGTGAATGATCAGAATTCTGGGCATTGTATTACAAATATATGATGGTAAATACCAAATGCAAGGGCGTACATTCGTGTGCGGCAGTGGCAGACAAAAGCTCTCTGTCGCTGGACAGAGCTGGTACTGAACACGCGCATTTACAAGCGCACGGCCTTGATCTGCGGACGAAGAGAGCTGGACACTGATCAGAACCCAAACAAAGGTTCCTCGCAACGAGCTGAGCTCTTCCGCATCAAATTGGTCGTTGTGCGATGATGGTTCGAAATTGTAAGCGTCAACGCTGGTGGTCGGTTGCTCTGCGCGCAGTAGGCCGTTGCTCTCCTCTCGAACAATTAGCGGCAGGGCGCGCGAGATCCTCAGGCGCGTGTGCAGCTCACCAAGTAGTTCTTCGCCAGACGTGATGACTGCTGCGTTAGCGTCGACATCAAACCTACATGATTGTGCAGACTTCGGTCAGACGTAGCTCAGAGGAGCACGCACTACTCGCAGGTGTCTGCTACAGCTACATGTATCGGAGTGGTCGAAGTACGACAGCAGCGGTCCCGAGAACAGCAGGTAAACGCGCTTCATGGTCCATGACTCCATTGATGCTACCGCTACTGCATTCGTCGGCAGTCGTAGCCATGATTGCTGGAAGCGCATACGATCAGACAGACCAGCCAAGGGATGAAACCACCAGAGGAGTCCAAGAAAAGAACAATTCACCCATGAATGGAGCGATTCCACTCACTTGGCTGTAATGCGTGTGGTCGTCAAGTCTCGGATTTGCTCCCAGGCGATCGTCTCCTCAGCAGATCTTGCTCGCTTGGGCTCCAACCACTGACTCCAATCCAGACGCAATTGAGGCGCAACTGCGTTGTCAATGAGAGCTACGAGTTCAGCTCGAGGTTTCAGCACAAACGAGTGCACCAGAGATGCATCCAGGACATTGTGTCCAGCTGCAGATCCTTTGTTGTTTCCCGACTCAATCGAGCCAAAGAGCGATGGCGGGAGTCTCAGCACAGATCGCTGCATAAATGCGATCAAAGAGGCCACACGGTCGTTTGTCTTTGATCTGTCGTTGCCCGCCCAGACTGTTAGCATGGCCTCAAGCAGGAGCGAGAACTGACTAGTGAATGCTTCGATGCTAGTTTCCAATGAGCGTCGGAGGCGTTCATGATGCAGCAATTCGTTGTGCCAAAGATCAATGCCGTCGCCGAATGCTGTCACGCACTGCAAACAAGACGCCATCACACGCCATGTCAATTCGCACAGCACGACATTGACGCCTTGCGCATCCTTGTTGCGCGCTTCATGGGTGCTTAAGATCTTGATCAAGCGTCGCAGGTGGCGCACGAGCAAGTTCTGCTGACGAGCGAACGTATCAACGCCCTGCTCCAAAGCGGGAGACGCGATCTGGCCCGCGATCTTGACAATATCAGCTCCGCATTGCTTCATGAGCATAAGCCGACCGTTTTCTGATCGGAGCTCTTCATCGTCATCATCATCGTCGTCGTCATCATCTTTTCCAACGTGCGCATCAAACATGCTGCAGAGCGTGCGAGTGATGCTGGCAACGTCAGGCGTGTTGACTTCTTGCTTGCTTCGAGCAGCAATCGCCGATGCCGAAGCGACTTCCTTCATGATTGTTTTCTTGCGTGCGGCAATGCGCTTCTTGAACTCGGTTCGTGAACTCTTGGGCACCACGTTGTTGACGGCGCGGCGGGTTCGCTTCAACGCGATATCTGTTACGCACTGGACAAGCGTGTGGTGACAGGAAGGCGCAATCAAGAGTGGAAGCGAGGCACGAACACGGTCCTCACATAAACAAAAAGCTTCTTCCACCGCAGCTGCTACCGATTGAGCCATTGACTGCTCCATTTGCGTGTCAAGAATCTTCGCAAATAAATCAGCGGCCGCACTCACCGACGCAGCGCTGTCGATAGCATTGCTATCTTTCCGGGTTGGCCATCCACTTGACTTCAGACACGAGTCAACCAGCTCATCGGCCCCAAAGGTTACCACGTGAACCATCACGTGCTCGCAGACATTGGTAACCACGGCGTCCACGACAAACTCGGCGCTTTTCTTCATGCCAGGATGCAGCTTGAAGAGTGATTCCGCCAGAGGATCGTGTTGGTCGTCATCATCATCATCTTTTTCCTCCTCAACTTGTTCTTCACTCCGGAAAGGTTTGCTTTTAGATCCAGCCTTCGAGTTTCCCACCTCCTCTGTGACCACATGGAGGGGACGCAGCTTTCGGATGCTGGATCCCTGTTGGTGCCCAATAGCAGTACTGACAGCACGCTTGGCGACTCGGTGTGACGGCTTGGCTCGGGTCTGAATGTACCCGCGCAGATCGTCCAATTCACTCACACAACTCTCTAGAAACACTTGGCTGTATAGAAAGGGCAGCGTATCAACGCCCTTTTCACTCTGGCTTACTGAAGTATCCGTTTGCGTTAATGCCTCGAGCACACGGTCATTGGGCTGGATAGTTGCATTGTTGCTCACGCGGAGACCAGTGGCAACGTCCATGTCCAGCACTTGGAACACACGCTCGATTTGCATTCGGATGTAGAGGCCTGTTTCTCCCAGTGCCGCCAGACGCTGAGATCGGTAGACTTGCTCCAAAAGCACCAGCAACTGCTTCACTTTCGCCATTTCACTCGACAGTTTATCCAAGGACAGCATCATGAGGTAGTCGCACAGCCATGGGATGCACTTGGACAGCTGCCCTTCCACAATACTCTGCTCCAGAATCTGCAGCACGTCGACGCCTCCTCCAGAGTGATGGCTGGACGTCTCGAGTGTGCGCACAGCTTCCTGTTGAGCAGCCCGGAAGGCTGCGTTTTGAGTTGCAAGCGGGAGGAAGGTGGAGGATGCATGCCATTGCGGTGAAAACCGCAGATAACCGAGAAACTTGGCCATGACCTTCAACTTGAGCACCACATCCGTGAATGTCTTGCGCGGATCGGAACTGCCCGCCTTGGCGTCCCAGAGAGACAAAAACTGCCACTCGATTTGGTGCTGCACGAGCTGCGAGAACTCGAAGCTGTCGCAGCTGTGCAGGAAGTGGAAGAAGAACAGCTGGTTTTCCCCGAGAAAGGATCGCATGCGCTCCATGACGGCTTTGTCGCTCGCGGACACCGTTGGTTGGTCCTTCCCAGTGGCAGAACCACCGTTGTCTGAACGTAGCATTGGCGCTGTTTTACTGGAATTGTGTTTGGCTCGATTGAGATTGGGCCCATTGGCATTCGAAGGTCCTACAGATTGCTGCTGGGTACCGATGACATGGTGATTGCCAATGGCTGCACCACCACCAGTCGACTGCTTCTGGCTGGAGAAACGGCGATGAAGTTTGCGCAATCGGTCCGGGTTCTTCCCAACCAGCTTGTCTTCCATGATCTTCAGCACGAGATCTTTGTCGCTCTCTCCAAACGGATTCGAGCCAACTTGGACCAGCTCCATCACGAAGAACTTGGCAAACCACCAGCGATTTTCCGGCGAGACTTCGGTCAACAAAGCCCGCGCTGCCTGGGCCGCCGAAGTGGCCACATTCGCTTGATCCATACCCAACAGGCTGTGCTGCTGCCGCTGGAACTGTCGAAGGATACTCAGAAAGCCATCACGGACCTTCTCGCGATTGGTGTACAGCAGCGATTCAGTCGGTGTGCGATAATGGAGCCGAGAATCCACCTCTTCGCAGAATGGCAGAGCAAAATCTCGTACAGCACTGGCCTTGGTCTCGATCGGTAGCTTGCAACCAATGCGAGCGCTCTCCTCCACTCGCCATTGCTCTCGAGTCTGTGCTACATCACGAAGTCGGTCTGTGAGCTCGTCACACACAAGCGCGTCCGAAAGGCACTGAATGATCAGCTGCAGCAGGTCGGAGCCCAAGTTGCTGATGACCGACTCGATGGTGTCACACACGACGGCTGCAAACGCACGGCAGTGGATCTGCCAGCAGAACTCTGTTGGTCGAGCGCACGCTTCGTGCTCTTGATTCGAAGAGCCAAAGCCAATCGCTTCTGTGCAGGCGGCGCAGTCCCGGCGAAAGAGCATGCTCATGATGACCTGGAGCTCTGTGCATGTGTTAGCGATGAACTTTTGCTGGATCAGAAAGCCGTAGAGCTTAGCAGCCTGCACGTTTGCAGTAAATGCGTCGGCGGTCACTGGCTTCTTGGGCGAAGGCTCCTCTTCGACTTGATGATCGAACACCGGGTCGCGCTCTGATTGCAGGAGCGCCACACGTCGCAGACGCTTTTGCTTGTCGACAGATGGCGGCTGCGGCGCGATGTTCTTCACTCGGACGAGCGGAGGGCTGTCGGGTGTATGCATTTCCCAGGGGCTCGCTGTCGATGGAGGCGGCGTGTGGACTTGCGGCCATGCATGCTCGGCTTGGTTATCGATAACAACTCGCGGCTTGCGCTTCACAGGCGTCTCAAGGGCTGGATTCGCCAACTTGATGTTGGTCTTCACCACTGGTGCATCGGTGAAAAGCTGGTTCGCGACCATGCGTCGCTCCAGAAGATCCTGCTTGGGCCACACGCTGGTGGCCGCTCCTCGCTTGGCCTTGACTCCGAGCGGTGGGAACGCTGCAGGCGAGACCACGCGCACAGCCACTTGCGCCTCCTTGGCGCTTACAAGCGTCGTGGTGATGCGTCTCTTAGATGGCTTGCTCGCCTTGCTGTTCATGCTCATAGTCGATGCGTTTGGCTGACTCGAAGACGAGCTCAGCGAAGGGAACTCGTCCTTGCGCAAGGCAAAGTCGGGTGTCACCGGGTCGGCGTTCTTGTGTTGCGCATTAGACGGAGTCGACGGCGCTGCGAGGCTCGCCACGACAGCCGGGGCATCGGCCACAGCGTTGGCCTTGTGCACCAGGTCATGGATATGATTCGTGAGCACACTGAGCAGCGTGGGCAGTGCCCATGCGCGCGCACCGAGCGGGATCTTGAGCCCGGCGTCGCGGCTGCTGTGTGCGTCTAGGATGCGCTGCTGCAGCGCCTGGAGATCGGCGTCCGAAAGCAAGCGCACCACCTCCCACACGTCGCAGGCGATCGCGTGCTCGGCCGCAGACGAAGCGCCGTCCATCGTGCTGGAGCTTGTGTGGTGCACCAAGAGTCGCGCTCTGCCACGCCACTCAAGGGCAAGTTGCCTCTTCCCGCGCTTTCGTTTGAAACAAGAGAAGCGCGGGAAACTGGTACAGCTGGTGGTACAAATGTGGTACACATCATGGTACAGTGTACCTTGTATCAAACATGTCACGTTTTAGGTACACCGGTAATCATATTTCGAGATTCTGAGTTTGTTTACGACCATCACGGATCGTGAGCTGCCTGGCAATCAATCACTTTCGTTTCTCGTGCGGGCCAACTCAGCAAGACCAACAGCCTATCGCCTCTCTGATCCCATGGCTCGACCAACCATTCTCGTCGTCGGCGCGACTGGAAACACGGGCAAGAGTGTCGTGCGCACTCTACCGACCCTGCTCCAGTCCAGCAGCCAAGACTACCGCATTGTGGGTCTGACGCGGTCGCTGGCCAGCGCAGCCTCCAAGCAGCTTGCTACACTGCCGAATGTCGAGATGCTGGAGAAGGACTGGACGACGATTGACGCCGATTGGCTGCGAAGTGAAGGAATCGTTCGTGCGTACGTCGCACCGCACAACCTACCGCACCAATTTGTGGACGAGTCCGCGCTTTACATCGCTCTCCTGAATGCCGGCGTCAAGTATGTAGTGAAAGTGTCCACGAACGTCAAGTACATCGGGCCCACCAATCCCGTGTTCTACGGACGCACTCACTGGGCCATTGAGCAGCTTCTGAGTCAGCCAGAGTTCGATAGCATGCAATGGACGTCCTTGCAGCCGAACTTCTTCACCGCTTCCTTACTTCCGGCTGCCGTCCACTGGATCAAGTCGTATCGGGCGACTGGCAAGCAGGAGTTGCTTGCAATTGTCTCTGCTGCCAACGCCCCTGTGGCGATGATTGACCCGGACGACATCGGCGACATTGGAGCGCATCTCTTGTCCCTCAATGACCCGACACCTCATAACCACGCGAAATACGTGCTCAGCGGTCCTGAAGACGCCACAGGCAAGCAGATTGTTGAGGTGGTTGAGCAACTCGCAGGCACGAAAGTCCAAGAGGTGGAGTTTGAGTCCACTACCTGGCTGAACGACCTGGTCAAGCAGGGATATTACCCGGAAAATACTCTGCCCTCTATCTTGGCCGGGCTGCAACCGATTTGGCAGGGCACGAGCTCGCTTGCTGGGACGCCGACCAGTAAAGCCATTCTGGAGATTGCACCCCCAAGACGCACATTCGCCGATGCCATCAAGGCTATGCTGGATGAGTGACAACACCCTTCGAGTGCTGGTCTATCCTATAACGGATTTCCATACCATAATAAAAGTCTCATTACGAGCTCATTGCTCACCTTGTAGTTGTTCTCGTTAGTATTGAGGCCGGCGCTGCTGCCTCTAAAAGCGTGGCTGCATCGGCTGAAGATTGATCTCTTGTGCATTGCGCCAGGATTACCGTATCACACACTGTGGCTCAACTAACTTTTGACGTGGAGTCGGGCAACTGGTACAGTTGGTGGTACACTTACGGCACAGTGTACCTGTTTCGAGTAAGTTAATGGATCACATGGTACATTGTACCAATTGGTGGGCACACAGGAAACACATCAAGTTTGCCAACCCCCTCGCTTATTTACTCCGATTGCGATTACAAAACGATGTATCAAGTTATCAAGGATGGATGTCGATGCAAGGGGTGGGGATCTTTCCGAGTCAGGACACTGACTGAAAAGGTACAGCGCACACACTCGAGCAAGCAGTCAAATAGCGGAGCCACTGTTTTGATACAGTACGAACCAGGTTTTATGGAGCCACAAAGCAGCGTCGACGCATTCTTTGAATCAGCCAAGTCGAAAGGTGTACCGTACATCCCACGCCAGTGCAGTTTTGTGCTGGCTTTCTGGCTTGCTCAGGAAACATGGCTTGCTTTGGGTTAGGGTTGTCGTCCAATTGCAAAAGACGGACAGTGTACGGTACTCGACCTCCCATTGGTAATTCCTCGCGCAAGTGTTATGGGGTCGACGCACGCAAAACTTTTCTGTATCTGCATGGATACGTGACGACGAGCCAAAGGAGATATTGGATACCAAACCGCATGTACGCCACGTTGTGGGCACGAAGTCCAGAGATCACTGATGCAATTTCATGGATGCTCTTCGCATGTGGGCGAGGATAAATGCTTCGAGGAGATGCGTGGGCAAGTCCGATATGATGAACTCAGGGCTTGACTGCACTGAGTACAGATCAGCACGGTATGGGATCTCAACACAATTCAACGCTCATGTACTCTACGTGTGCTTTTATCGATATAAGCATACATGGCTCAATCGCGATCCTTCAGCATCCTGCGACAAGAAACACGACGATACAGCAACTCAGAACCGAGCCAAAAATACTCTTTTTAAGTACTGTAGGCCCACAACAATCTGACACTTCGGCGTCAAACCAACTAACCTGCTAGCGGCGGATTGTTTGACTGCAACAACACAGTTGCCTTGTTTGCAAAATCCATCGAGCTACTGAAGCCCCGCACCAGCTCAATTTATCGTGAAAATTAATATCTTTCTTAAACCTAATCATCCTACCAGTCGACAACATTTGTTTGGCAAGGTTCATCTGTTGGCTTATCACAACCACATGCGAGGAGCGCAGGGGTAAGGGAACGGAAGAGCGGCTCCGAGGGTGAGGGCGTGAGGAAGGGGAGGGAAAGCGGGAGGAGGGGGGACGTCTCCAGTGCGCGCACTCAACTGGCCACTCGGGAACACCAGACGTCGCGCTTACAGGCGAAGGAAGGGACGGACTGACTGACCATGGACCGGCGGCGCGCGAGCTCCAACTACTTCCAGTTGGACGCCGATCGCAAGCGCGACAAATCGCAGCACCAGGGCCAGTACCAGGAATCGTTCTCCGGCCGGCTCTCGACGCTCGACATCGTGCCCAACAACCAGTATGGCGGCGAGGTGGACATGGGCAACGGCTACTCCACGCGCGGCCAGGGCGGTGGCTTGGAGGGTGACTTTGACGACGAGGTCTCGATCGACTTTTGCTGCGATGTGCTGCACAACAAGTTCGGCTTCCAGAGCGGCTCCGTGGACAACCAGCGCGAGCACGTGCTGCTGCTGCTAGCCAACGCCAAGGCGCGCTCCAAGGCGTCCGACAAGCAGGGGCTGCACATTGAAGTGCTGCACAAGAAGCTCGTGTCCAACTACATCGAGTGGACCGGGTTCATTGGCGTGGCTCCGGTGTCCTACCAGGGCAACTGCGAGGGCAATCTCAAGAACCTGCTGCACATGGAGATCATGCTGTACCTGCTCATCTGGGGCGAAGCCGGCAACCTGCGGCACATGCCCGAGTGCCTTTGTTACCTGTTCCACCAGATGCTCAGCATGCTGAACCGCGACCCACTCGGACAGGAACGACAGAGCGAAGGGTGGTACCTGCGCCAGGTCTGCCGCCCGGTGTGGAAGGAAGCCAGCAACATGACGCGTAAGAACGCGCTCGGCAACCACTTGGAGCACGTCCAAGTCCGCAACTACGATGATATCAACGAGTACTTTTGGAAGAAGCACTGTCTGACCATCGACGTCACGCAAATCGGCGCTGAATTGACCAACAATCACACCAAGACCTACTACGAGCACCGCAGTATCTTCACGCTCGTGCTCAACTACTACCGCATCTTCCAGTTCAACTTCATGTACTTCTTTGTACTCATGCTGCTTGGCTTTGCGTCGGCCATCTCCCCAAGTGGCGGCCAGATCTGGTTTGCTCAGTTTGAATCGCTGGGTGAAGTAGTGGACCCGTTCAACAAGCGTGATCTCAAGATTGCTGTGCTTTCCGTGGTGTTTCTCCACGCGTCCATGGCTGCGTGCAAGTGTATCCTGGAGGCGGCTCATGGATGGCATCTGCTGGTCGCGCGCGAGGCCGGTGTGTCGTCCTCTCGCTCGTTTACGTACGGTATGGCTCTTGCTGTGCGTCTTCTTTGGAATGGTGGCTTCTCCGGACTTTTCGGCTACACAATCTATGACGCTATTAAGCTGCAGGCCGATACGGACATGTTGGCCTCGGCTTCTACCTACGCTGTCGCTTTTGTGGCCCCCGCGGCTTGTATTCTGTTCGCCCAAGCGTTCGTACCTCAAGTTGTGGCCAAGACCTTTGCTGCTAAGTTCATTCGGGAAGGCGAGTCATGCTACGTTGGCCGAAACATGGCGCCTCCGCTTTTTGCCCAGATCAAGTACATCATTTATTGGCTAGTCCTATGGGCTTGCAAGACGTTCGTCTCATACTTTATTTTGGTCCGACCACTGGTTTTGCCTTCGATCGCTATCTACGAAATGACGCTTACTTACAGCAGCAATGTGGTTTCATTCCACAACGTTGGTGTCATCCTTGCGCTGTGGATGCCCGTCATTTGCGTGTTCATTTACGACACTCAAATTTATTTCACCGTTTTTCAGGCTCTCTTTGGCTGGGGCCAAGGTTTGTTCATGAAGACTGGTGAAATCCATGGCATTAAGGAAGTCTCCAAGTATTTCCGCATGGCTCCGAAGCTATTTGATACCAAGATCGTGACAAGTCTTGCTCGTTCGAATGATGCGGCTGCTGACTCTTCGGCTGCTGCTTACCAATCTCAGATGATGCTCCGATTTGTCGTTGTCTGGAATGAGATCGTGAACTCGTTCCGCGAAGGCGATTTGGTGGACGACAAAGAGGCCGCTATTTTGCAGTATGATATCCAAGGTTCCGGCGAAGTCTTTGAACCCGTGTTTTTGTCGGCTGGTAAACTGGATGGCATGATTGATTACGCTGCTATGCTTGCCAAGGAAGGCAAGGGCGATTCTAATCTACAATCTTATGTCATGAAGATTGATGGTCTCTCTGCTCTCCGAAGCTTCTTTACTGCGTGCATGTATGTGATGGAGGCACTTCTCGGTAGCGACGATGCTGATATCTTAGATGCCCTTCGTACATTGGAAAGCATGGCTGCCAGTGGTGACTTCATGAAGACATTCGACGCGAAGAGTCTTCCGCAGTTGAGAACGGTTACCATGGAATTCTTGGAAGCTGTGATGGATCTTCCTGACCCAGATACGCAATCGTCTCACCTGACCTCATCTCGCGTGCACACCATGGGTGTCGTGCGCAACTTTGTGACCAAGATGGAAAACCTTCTCAACGCCGTCCGGATATTTGCCAACCGACCGGACCTTGGCGCTAAGTTCAGCAACTCTAAGTTTTGCTCGAGTGCGAATGGCTACGTGTTTGCTTCACGTGGACTCGTGAACTTGTTCCACAATGACACTGCCATGGGTGCGGCTACGCGTGCTTACTTGCTGATGTCGCTTGAAAAGGGCGACGCTATGCCCCGTGTCCCCGAAGCTCAGCGTCGTCTTGGCTTCTTCCTCAAATCACTCGTGATGACTATTCCGGAATTGCGAGCTATCAAGGAAATGCACTCGTTCTCGGTCGTGACTCCGTTCTACAGTGAAAGTGTGCTTGTTTCCCTGAGTGAGCTGAACGACCCGCTTGTCAATCATCCTGTGTTCAAAAAGGTCGAAGAAGATGGTAAGAATCTGACGATTTTGAAGTACCTGATTACCATTCATCCTGAAGAGTGGGAGAATTTCCTTGAGAGAGTGGATGTGAGCTCAGCTGAAGAGGCCCAGGCAAATTACCCTCTTGAAATTCGTTTGTGGGCGTCGTATCGAGGACAGACCCTTGCGCGTACTGTGCAAGGTATGATGCTGTATGAAGATGCTATTAAGATTTTGCACTGGCTTGAAATTGGCTCAAGCCCTGGCAAGACTGCTGAACAGAAGCAGGCGCAGTTGGAAGATATGGTGCGACTCAAATTTTCCTATATTTGCGCTTGTCAAGTGTACGGCAAGCACAAGGCGGAAGGAAAACCTCAAGCAACAGATATTGACTACCTTTTGCGCACGTACCCGAATCTGCGTGTGGCGTATGTCGACACGATTACTTCCGACGAGGGCAAGAAATTCGATTCTGTGTTGATCAAGTGTGAAAACAATGAAATTGCCGAAGTGTACCGATACGAACTGCCTGGTGACCCGATTCTTGGTGAAGGTAAACCTGAAAACCAGAACAATGCGCTTCAATTTACTCGTGGCGAGTACATCCAAACCATTGATATGAACCAACAGCATTACTTTGAAGAATGTCTGAAAATGCCCCAGTTGCTGGTGACGGCTGATCTCCACCCTTCGAAGAAGCCTGTTTCGATTATTGGTATGCGCGAGCATATTTTTACGGGCAATGCCTCTTCGCTTTCCAAGTTCAAGTCTTCGCAAGAACTGGTGTTCGTGACGCTTTCCCAGCGTGTGTTGGCTGACCCTCTCTACGTGCGTATGCACTACGGTCACCCTGATATTTTCGACAAATTGATCGCTTTGACCAGAGGTGGTGTCTCAAAATCCAGTAAGGGCATTAACTTGTCAGAAGATGTGTTCGCTGGTTTCAACTCGACTCTTCGCGGTGGTATCATTACCCACGTTGAGTTCATGCAGTGCGGTAAGGGTCGTGATGTGGCTCTTTCGCAGATTTCCATGTTCGAAGGCAAGCTTGCCAACGGTGCTGGTGAAACTTCTTTGGCTCGTGAGGCACATCGTATGGGCCAGTTCATGGATTTCTTCCGTCTCAACTCGATGTTTTATTCGCACACAGGCTTTTACTTTGCCACCTGGATGACCATTGTGACGGCGTTTGTGTACATGTATTGCAAAGTATACTTGGCTGTTGCTGGCGTGCAAGAGCAGATTATCTTCAACATGAACTCGACGGCAATTATCAATGATAATATCGCGAATGATTTTGACTCGCGCGTCTTCACGGATCTAAAGGCTGTTGTCAACACACAGTTCTATATTCAAGCTGGTACTTTCCTCATGCTCCCGTTGATGTGTGTGTATTTCGGTGAAGGTGGATTCGTGCGCGGCATGGGTCGATTCTTTGAAATGATTATCACACTGGGACCGGCATTTTTCGTGTTCCAAGTCGGTACGACCATGCACTACTTCGACAACAACGTTGTCCACGGTGGTGCCAAGTACCAGGCTACGGGTCGTGGTTTCAAGATTACCCGTGAAACATTTGTGTTCATGTACAAGTCCTATGCAGCTTCCCATTACAGGAAGGCATTCGAGTTGATTGGTCTATGCCTTGTCTACTTGGTATTTGGTAACTTCTACATTTGTCAGAGTGAAGCCCCCAGCAGTGACAACACGTTTGCACACGACTACTGTGAGACTGCTCAAGGATACGGAGTGCAGACTTTCTCAGTGTGGTTTATTGCCATTCTGTGGTGTGTCGGTCCGTTCCTCTTCAACTCCGATGGTCTTGATTGGGAAAAAACCAAGGTGGATGTCGGCTTGTGGGCGACTTGGATGTTTGCTGACGCAGATTTCAAGGACGACGACGCAGCCAACACTGGTGGCTGGGTCACCTGGTGGCGAGGAGATCTTCAGCAGTTCCACAACTCCAACATGATTTCGCGTGTGACCGTGATTCTTCGAGAAAGTCGCCACTTCCTTCTGGTGTTCTACGTGTCAACTCTCGAAACATCGGATATCATGTATGTGGCGTACACCTTTGGCGGCGCTGTGGTAACTGTTTTGGCACTCGGATTTGTGCACGGCTTTGGTCTGGGCATGCGTTCTGTTCGACCAGTTATCCGTGCTACTATCTATGCTCTGTTCTTGATTGGTATCACGACTGCCTACTTCATAGTTATGTGGATTATCTTCGACAAATCGTTCACGTATTCGGTTGCTCTGTTTTTTGGCTATGCTGCGTCGCTTTACGGTATCAACGAATGCTTCCGTATGGTCAGTTTTGCCAACTTCTCAATCGCCAACGTTGTCATCTTCCAGCAGCTGCAATTCCTGTTCGATTTCATGTTTTGCCTGTCGCTTCTGGTCCCTCTTGTGATCATGTCGTGTACCCCGTTCTTGAACATCATTCAAACGCGTATGATGTATAACGAAGGCTTTTCCAAGGTTATGTCAGCCTCGTCACAGTACGCTTTTTCGCTTGCGACGTTCATGGGCCTTCTTGGTGGCGGTGGCTGTGGATGGCTTTTTAGCTTGCTCTCCACTTTAGAACAATCTGCTAGTTTTGCCAGTTACGTTGTGACTTATGATGGTGTTCTTGATGGTGAAGTTGGCGACGGCAAGGTTACCTATATCTTCTATGCTGCATGCGCAGTGGGCTCAATCTTGTCGGGTGCGCTGACATTCTTCCTGGGACGTCGACTAGCAATTGTGTCTGGAGGACTGTTCAGCACCCTTGGTATGGTTGGCATCTGCTCCAACGGCGATCTTCGTAGTACGCTGCTGCTGCCAGGTATTGGCATGTTTGGATGCGCTGTTGGTGTGATGCTGCCTTCTTTGTCCGCGTACATCTACGAAATCTCGCCCAAGGAACTGCGTGGAAAAACCATGCTCATGCTTGGCACTGGTTTCATCTGTGGTGTCCTTGTTAATGGATACTTCACTTCGGTCAGTACTCTGGGCTGGATTTGGCAAGCATTCTCAGCTTCCGTGATTATTGCTATCGTCACCCCTGCTGTCAACATTTTCCCTGAAAGTCCTTACTGGATCTTGGAGCGCAAGGGATGGGAAGCTTGTGAAGCATGCCTGGTGATTTTGCGTCGAAAGACTGATGTTGCTGAAGAGCTGAAGAATATTCGTGAAGAAGAATCGCCCGACAATGCCGGCAACGGATCTTCCTTCAAGTTCCTGCTCAGCATGTTCTTGATGCTGGTCGCGTCACTATCGATTTGCGTTCTGAACACTTACATCAGCTACAAGGCTGGATCACTGAGTGACGAAGAAAACATGTTCGTCAACTCTGTAGCTCTTCAACTTGTCGGTGCTCTGCTGGCGTTTTTCTTCATTGACAAGGTGGATCACAAGCGTATTCTTCTCGGCACGTTGGTTCCGATTGCTCTCCTTTCTGGAGTTCTCGGATTCAACGAGAGCTCGGATCTGTTCACCTCCATCAGCAGTGAAGACTCTGGCATGTACTTCAGCTTGGTGTCTATCCTGCTGTACTTCTTCATGGGTCTCGGCACGAGTTCTGCGCTATGGTGCTCCCCTGTGAGCATGTTCACGACGCGCGGACGAGCAGGATCAACTTCGTTCCTGTTTATGCTATTTTTCGTTGTCCCCATGGGCTACACCTTCATGCGTGCCGACTCCAGCTTGAGTACGGAAGCGTACGTGTACCTCTACGCGCTCACCGGCTTCAGCGTGTTCACCATCGTGCTCCTCATTGGTGCCGGCACCAAGAAGAACGGCCTTCTGTGCTCCAAGGAGGAGACGCGCAAGGAGAAGGAGCAGATCCAGCAAGCACGAAACCGCAGCCACAGCCGCGCTTCGCGAACTCCTGGTACTTCGCGCAGTCGCAACCAGAGTCGCGTCCGCGCCAAGTCAAACGCCAACAACAACTACCAGATGTACGAGACGCCAGCCGGAACCGCAGCCCCGCTGAACATGCAAGCCCATCACGTGTAAGCGTGCTAGACTTGAAAGCCCAGCGTGGCGTAGGATACAGACTGTCAGCGCAGTCGATCGTTTTTGTGTGTATGTAATTTTGTTGCACTTTGCTATGCTATCGTGTTCGCTAGTTGATTGTTTGTCGTTCTTTTACAACTCTAGTACACAGTCACAGTAGAACCGCGACGGGTTAGCATATATTTCTCTAACGAGGACAACACCATTACATCTACTTTTCAATCGTATCCTTCACGCGCTTTTTCAAGTAGACCGCGAGCAAGTTCTTGAGCTTGAGTTGCTCCAGCGGCGCCCACAAGTCTGCGAGCTCATTGAACACGAGGCTGTCGTCGCTGTTTTCTACAAAGAGATACTTGTCCTTGAACTTGCGATCCCAATCATTCTCCAACGTGTGCAACACGAAGTCTTCGACCGGTAGCAACTGGTTACAGCAATCACAGAATACGCCCTTGTATTTTTCCTTGCCTGTCGCGCTGAACAGGAGGCAGCCGGCCTTGCGCGCTCGTGTGAGTACGGTGTCCGCCGACGGATGCTCGATACTATAACGGCCTTTCCATTTATGCGTTCCTTCTCGATCCATGCAGACCACACGAATGCCAAAGGTCTCGTCGGACGCTTTCGCTCCAGTGCGCTTCACTCGGAATATTTCCGCGTTGTTCAGACGCTCGGACTCGAATGCCTTGCTCAACAGTTCGTCCTGCACTGGCGAATCAGCCGCTTTCTTACTTGAACGTTTGGCATTCTTTGTCGGCTTGTTTTGCAACGTCGACTTTGTGTGCACATTTTCACGTAAAAACGTGAGGAACGGACTCAGCGGTGACAGATTCCCGCTGTGCTGGTGCTGGACAAACAGGAAATCGCTGGCTGATTTGGTCGTCGGCTCCTTCAGAAACGCGTCGCTCGTGTGGTTCACGAATTGCAAAGTCTGGGCAAATACGCCCTGGCAGCACTCGCATCTGATCTCGGGTTTTATCTTGTAGTGCCAAGTGAACACGGCTTCTTTCAAGATCCCGCCTGTCCGAAAGTCTGGGTCTTCAGTGCACGTGATCCGGAACGTGCGGCTAGAATCTTCAACGGTCATGTTTACATCTGCGTACAAGGCTTTCGCCTCGGTATGCGCAGCCATTTCCTCCTGCCTGTTACCCTCATCAGCACGAGCTTTCTTCTTGGCTTTGATGTTGACACGTGGGCAATTACCAGACACGACCGCTTCCAGCCCACGGCCCTTGGGCATTTTCCGAGGCTTCGAGGCAGGGGATGACGGGCTTTTCCGCGATACTGCTGCCGGCGGTGTGCCTTCGTGCTCGCGCTCAGGCTCTTCACTCGTCACTGGTTCGCGTTCGACAGCGTGTACAACGTCTTCTTGGTCCGAGTCGTCGACGGTCTCAACCTGGTGGAGGTGCGAAACTGTCGCTTCGACACCATGCTCATCGACTTCCACCACGCCGTCTTCATTGCCGTCATCGACACTCATCTCAATCACAATGGACGGCTTTGTCTCTTGGTCACCAGCCAGGTCAACTGCCGCTTGATCGTCAATACTGGCAGCTGCAGCGACAACACCGTCAGCATCGGGCTCGACTGTCTCTTGCGCAGCAACGCGTCGGGATTGCCGCGTTGGTCGAGGATTCGCTTTCTTCTTGCTATCGGCTGTCGCAGTCATCGCATTGGCTGCTGCTGCTGCTGCTGCCTTGGCTCCACCGCCGCCGCCCTTCTTCTTCTGCTTGCGTTCTTCGGCCATATCGCGCATCATTTCCAGCAGCGTGAAGCTGCGATAGCCCAGCAGCTTCTCCGGCTGCTTGCACGTGATGCAGTCGCAATCCCATTGGTAGCCGCCGCGCGTGAACTCGATGAAAGCAGCTCTGCACGAGTTGCAGCGCAGCATAGACACCTGATGCTTGGGCGCGTTCAGCCGCAGCGCGTCCATCTGCAGCTCAATGCGCTGGGTCTTGTCGTAATGCGGCGCCAGGCTCTGCGCAAAGCACTGTGCGTGGTACACACGACGGCAGCACGAGCAGTAGAAGCTGGCGCAGATGTTGTTCACCTGCTTGCACAGCTCGCATATCCGCAGCGACGGCGTCAGTGTATTGTCGGCTTGTGCAACCGTCGAGTGGCTGCGCTTGAGAGAGGCCGGCGCCGATGCCTTGGTGCGCGTGGCCTTGGACGCCGCCGGCGCTGCTGCTGCTGGGGTCGGGGGCAGCGGAGGCGTTGGGACCGGAGTGTCAGCTGGCGGGCGTCGCTTACGAGCTGCTCGCGCTGGCTTGGCCGCTGGCGCTGCATCGACAGCAGTCACGGATTGAAGCGAAGCCGTTGAGCTGCGATCGACCGACGGCGTTCTGGACGCGGGCACGGTCTTCGACCGCTTGGGCGGCGGAGGTGACGGCGACTGCATCTTCGCAGATGGCTGGCGCGTTCGTCGACTAGCCCGCTTCGCTGGCGCAGGCGCTGGGGGCTCGACAGGCTGTTGCTGTTGCTGATCCTTGGGCTGCGCTTTCCGGGTGGCCCTGGCCTGGGAGGAAGACGGCTTCGCCGGCTTTCCCTGCGCTTCATTGACCTCCATGGGCGTTGCCTCTGCTGCGCTCTCCTCCGCCTTGCTGTTGTTGTCTCCGGCGCCTTGAAGCGCAACGGGATCGACGGTTGGAGGAGGCGCTGCCTGATCTGGCGCGGGCGTTTCGCTCTGTGCCGCTGCATGCAGAGAGGCCGACAACGCTGACTCGTGCGTCTGCCTCTTGGGACTCGCGGGCATGATGAACTCGCTGGCTTCCACCGTGTCTACCGCGTTGAGAAGCGCCGCCATGGGCAGCCGCGCCAGCCTGGGACTTGCGGCGTCCATACTGCTGCTCGCTGGTATTGGTGCCAGTTGATGGGAGAACAGGCGGTGGTAAAACCGGTATTTAATTTAACGTTAACGGTTATGCTATGCCCATTATTTTAGCAAGGGAAACGTGTTAGAACATGGACGAGTGCTTTTTCTTCCGCACATACCCGATCGCGGTTATTATTATAGAGATTTGCCTAAATATGGCTACATTGGGGCTGCACCATGCAGCCATTCCAATGCTGGATCTGTTACCACACGAGCCGCCTGGGCTCGCGCCTTCGCAGCGCAGCAATGGCGACGCCACATCAGCAGCATCAACAAGCGCGATGTCGTCGCCACCTGCGACTTCAGTGCCAGTGAAAGCCTACGCCGGCCCGCGTCTTACGACTGCCGCTCGGTCCATCATCTCGCTCCGCCGGCAGCAAGAGGCTCCAACTGCTGGTGCTAACGCTGTCAAGCCTGGCTCCGGCTCTGACAATGCCACGCCTGCGCCACCGACCGCAGCTGCTCCTCCCGGACGGTGGGACCTGGTCATGAAGCGAGTCATGCACCGAGCCGCTCCAGCCCACGGCACTGGCCCTGCCGAGAACGCACCGGAGCAAGGATCTTCATCCACAGCAGCCGCAGTCTCCGCAGCAGCGAAGCCCAAGATGTCGCTGGCTCAGATGATCAAGAGCCGTAAGGTCAAGAGCCTCGTGCATCAGTCGATGGCCAACAACAAGCTGGCGCCGGAGGAAAGCGGCGGCGGGCCCTCGAGCGTCATGGCGCACTGGACTAAGACGGCCATGCTCCGCAATCAGTCGCAGATGTCCATGGGCCATGGCCGTCGCACCAGTCCACACGATCCATCCGCCGCCGCAGTCACCTCTGGGCTCGGCAAAAACAACAACAGCGAGCACGACGGAGACGGCGACAGCGACAGCGACCCGAGCAGCGACGTGGAGAACGAGCGCGATGTGGAGTCGGCCTTTGACGTGCGCGGCTCGACCACCAACCGCAAGATGTACGGCCGCACGTTGCTGCTGGAGGAGTCCTGCCGCCGTGCGTTTGCGCAGCTGGGCGAGCACCGGTCGCAGATGGATCTCCAGGCGCTCAAGGCCTGGTTCCAGATGTCCAAGCTCAAGATCACCACGGACTTTGACCGGCTGCAGCCGTCCGAGCTGGATCTGCTCTGCCGGCGCATGGTCATGGTCTCGTGCCACCCGCACGAGATCGTGTTCCGCCAGGGCGACGAGGGCGACGCGCTCTATCTCGTGTTCAGCGGCGTGGTCGAAGTGCGCGTGAGCCAACTGGTGCTGGGCGAGAAGGTCGAGGTCACGGTCTGCGAGTTGTCCAAGGGCGACTACTTCGGCGAGCGCGCGCTGCTTCACAACGACGTGCGCGCAGCCACGATCGTGACCAAGTCCGCGGCCGAACTGGTCAAGATCTCGCGACAGGACTACAACATCATGCTCAAGATGGACCAGCTCGAGTTCCTCTCGCGCATGCACATGACCAACGGCCTGGCCGCCATCCCGAGCAATGCCCAACGCACGCAGCGCGAGTACGTACGCGTGCTGCTCAAGAAGAAGAACGTGCGGTCCAAGAGCGACATCGACATGCTCAGCGCCTATCTGCAGACGCTCAAGTTCTTCCGCGGGCTGCCGCGCACGTTCGTGCGCGAGCTGTGCCTCGTGATCGAGCTGCTCACGCTGCCGGCCGAGACCCATGTATTCCACGAGGGCGAGGTGGGCGACCTGTTCTACATCATCTTCAGCGGCTCGGTGGACGTGATCGTGGGCGGCACGGACGCACGCGGCCAGGCCCAGCAGAACAAGCTCATCAACCTCACAGACGGCGCGCACTTTGGCGAGCTGGCGCTCATGAAGGGCCACGGCAAGCGCAGCGCCACGGTCGTCACGCGCGAGGACTGCAAGTTCCTCGTGATCTGCGAGAAGGACTACAACGCCACGCTGCGGCGCATGCAGAAGGAGGAACTGAACAAGCGCGTGGGCGTGCTGGACAAGATCCCGATGTTCCAGACGCCCGAGTGGACCGGCGAGCTGCTCAAGGAGATGTCCTACGTGCTGGCCGAGCAAAAGTTCGCCATGGACAGCACGCTATTCACGCAGGGCGACAAGGCCCAGCACGTGTACTTCATCGTGCGTGGCGAGCTGGTCATGACCAAGCAGATCACGGACCCGATCACGCACGTCAGCCATGCAGCCTTTGTGCAGCGCATCGCCCGGTTCGAAGTCGTCGGCGACGATGCGTAAGTGGTCCTAGAGATGACGCTCTGTAGACCGGTGCTGACTGATTGTGTGCCTTGTAGAGCTGTCGGTGCGACGTTCAACGAGCCGATTTATCGAGAGGTGACTGTGGTCGCCAGCACGCCGGTCGAGGTGCTGGTGCTGTCCAAGTACGACGTGTTCCATCGACTGTCGCGCTCGGCGCGCGAGACGCTACGAGCTGCCGCGCGCACGCACGTGGCCACGGTCGAGTACCTGGACCGGTTCCACAAGACCATCAAGTGGGACAACTACAAGCACAAGGTGCTCAAGGAGCATTTGAACCAGGACCGGGTCGTCAAGCTGCTGCGCGCGCACGAGCACCAGCATCCGCAGGAGCATCTACGCCGTCCGGCCTCTTCCCACAAGCCAAGTGAACGCAGCTCGGATGCCAATCCTGCGTCCAGCAGCAGCAGCAGCAATGAGCCCCCTGTCAAGATGACGCATGTGAACACGCTGGTGCAGACCAACGAGTTCCTGCTGCTGCCGCCGGAGCAAGCCAGCATCAAGAAATGCTTTGATGCGAGCTCCGCGACCCAGAGCATCGGCCAGTACGTGGCTACGTTCAACGCCGACGCGCCGCCGAGTGTGGCGCGGCGACGGCAGCTGGACGATGTGCTGCTGGCCGAGCGCAAGAAGCAGATCGAGGTCCTGAACGAGGGCAATCCGCTCGTGTATTTTGATCTGAACCAGATCCAGCAGCAGGACCGGCAGACCATGCTCGAGGTGCGCAGTAAAGCCGCCAGCTCACGCCGCATCATGCTGGCGAATGGCGGGCTCACGCGAGGCAGCTTTCCTTCGATCCCGCCGGCTTCGGCATCAGCATCAGCAGCGGCGCCGTCGCTGCTGCAGTCGCATAGTGGCCGGAAGTCGTCGCATCGTGCGTCCATGCGCAACATCCATACAGGTGTAGTAGCTCCGTCCTCCACGGCGTTCATCACGGACAGCGCCACGTACCAGTCCTTCCAGGACGACTTCGTGTTCTCACGGCCAGAGAAGCTGCACGAAGACGGATCTCGAAGGACGAGTCGACGCAAGTCCGTCATGCTGCCCCGTGACATGGCTATGCGGCGATCGACGATACATCGCGGAGCGAACCATGCAGGCAGCGATCGAGTGCAGGATGGCGAGTTTGTGCTGGTCGCAGTACGCTACGAAGACGATACAGACGGCCAGCCCAGTGTGCGGGTCTTGAGAGCGCTAGACTCGGTGCAGGATGCGCAGGAAGCGCTGTTCCGCATCAAACTGGCCGAGTGCAATGGCGAGGTGGAGGCTACGAAAGTAGTGTCAGCGCCGGAGGAGTTCGAGGAGTGCTACTACGTGGCTCCCAGGGGCAAATACGCCGTCATTCCCGCAGGAGGAAGCCACGATGTACCAGAGACCAACAGTCCGTCGCCAATACGTCGAGAGTCTCACTTCGGGGCCACAGCCCAACGCCAGTCCATGGCCAAACTCACAATCAGTATCGGTGAAGCAGCAGCAGCGAGCGATCCGGCTAATTGTACAGAGAGCAACTCGAGCTCACGGTCACAGGCAGCGCTTGTGCCGCAGCCTTCTTCTGTGCAAGTGGACACGACGTCGCTGTTTGGCAACCTCCAGCCGGTCACGTTGTCCTCAGCGCAGCAGCGAGATCTCGACTTTGCACGCGATGCAGCCAAGCGGAAAGGAACAGCAGAGACCGCTCACCCCTCTGGACCGCAGGAGGTCAATCGATCCACGTCTTTGGCCTCGGTCCCAGAGGTCCCGCGGTCTCCAGCAGCTCGCGGCGGCGCAAACGCAGAACCCAGCACGTTTGCAGTCGTGGGCATGGTCGTACCGGCCCACAAGCAGCTCCAGAATACTCGACGTCAGTCCCTCGGACCGGAAGAGCCCATGCTCTGTGTCTACGAGCTGCTGCCTTCCGAGATGGATGCCATGGAGTGCGCCATGTCCATGACCCCGCCGTCGGCTGTGCGGAACGCCATGCTCTGTGTCGTGCCTGTACACGAGTGGATCGGCCTGGACGACGTGCACGAGTGGTGCGTGCAGGTGGAATCTAGTCGCCGCGAGAAGAAAGCGCCCAATGCGGTGGCGGCCAACAAAGCCAAACAGGCCGCTGGCCGACGAGCATCGCTGCTGATTCAGATGACCCAGCCCGAGTGGAAATCGGAGCAGGACAAGGCGCGTCGGCTGCACCAGTTCATCTGCTCACGGCTGAGCGTGAAGGAGAAGGAAGCTGAGCGGCGCGACGAGAGCGGATTCACGCCTCGGCCGGTGGTCACACTGGAGGAAAAGCTGTCAACGCTGCAGGATTACCTGCAGAGCACCACAACATCGACCCGCAGCTCTGGTATCCTCGATAAATACCGGCAGATGAAGCGCTTCGGCTCAATTTTGAAGGCTCGGATCACGCCTCAAGCAGGCAGTGGCGTGTCCGTCATGACGGCTTTGGGCGAAGACAGCTCTTTGACGCCTGCAAGCTGATGGACGTCACGGTACCATTCACCTCTTTTATGCAAGCTACACCTGAGGCTTCCTGCAACTCAATCCCGACGCGGTGCGATCGTGATGGGCTTGGAGTCCTTGGAGATGCCCATGTCGGCCAGGAACTTGTCCATGCGAGCCGATTCATTCGCCTACAGCAGCAAGAACATGTTGTCATCGTCAGAGTCCAGCGAAGCAGTGTCTGCCCCTGAAACACGTACCGCATACGTCGCGAGCTTCTCTTGGCGCTCGTTCGCTCGCTTGTCGCGGGTTTGCTCGCGGCGAGCGATTCGCTGCTTCAGATCGCTCGAGCCAGAGGAGCCCATGAGGAAGTCCTCACTGAGATCCAATCCGTCGCGGTTGGCGTCACGATCGCGCGCAGCTCCATGCATTTTCTGGCCCACCTGGCGTCGCTTTTCCAGCATGGCCTCCCGGCCGGTCTCTCGCGGCACGAGCTCGTCCAGCACCTCATCATGGCGATTCCGGTGGCTCTTGCGCTCCGTCTTGCGGCGGCTGCGTCGCTGCTTGTAGTCATCGTCGTCGTTGTCTCGATTCGGAGCCGCGTCGCGCTCGCGCTTGTGGCTATTGGTGGCCGCTTCGTCAGAGCGCGATGGTCCCCGCGCCGACGGTTGCTGGAGCAGATCGGTCTTGCGCGTGGCTACCGAGACCGAGTCCTTGGCGCTGGCCAGCTGCATCTGCTCCGAGTCGTTCAGCTTCTTGACAAAGCCCCACTGGTGGCGCGTGCGCTTGGTCTGGTCCAGCACCTGCTCCGATAGACCCGTGTAAAACATGTCGGCCAGTCGGCCCTTGTTCCAGCGCTTGACGAACTTGTCCGTGAAGAGCTCCATGCACTCGGTGCTCGAGAGATCGTCCACGTACTTGCCCCTGCAGACACAACGACGACACGATGACAAGGCTGTTAAAGGGCACACTTGTAGCTAGCTGCCAGCATCGAGGCTGTATAGTGTGCAACGTACTTGGATTGCACGAGCCAGACGCGGAACTCCTTGGCTCGGACGAAGTAGTCATCCTCTGAGATCTCTCGGGCGCCGCCAGGAAGCTCTACAACATACACAAGAGCATAACTACGTGTCAGTCACCATAGCAGCATGGCTGGTGCCGCATATACAAGCATTGAGAACGCACGAGAGCGCCTGTCGCTGCTGTGCTTGCTGCTCTTCTTGCTGCTTTTCTTCTTCTTGTCGGAAGAGTGATGGCGATGGGAATGGCGGCTCTCGTCTGTCATATGCACGAGTACATAACACGTTAGATGGCGCTGGTGTCGCAGTCGCAACAAGCGTGCTCCGTCCGTCAGCAGCATGCGCTTACTCCGGTCGTCTTTCGCCATGATGCTCCAGCAGCTTGACGCTCACTCTCAGTAAGGGCCACCTGACAACCATGATTGGCTTAAACTCATCTATAGATGGTGTATTTCTATCCAATTAGATTCGTCTGCATAACGAATTTACACCAATGGTATATTGATTTTGGAAATGGGTTCATGATGCGGCCAAGCCATTCGTGGCTCTCTAGATGGCTGTTCGTTCACGCGCATCATCGGCCATTTGCTGCCAATTGGCGCGGAAGAGGATCGTGGACGATACAATGAGGGCCGTGCAGATGCCCGATCCAAAGCCGATCCAGAGACCCTCAATGCCCCAGTGGAACACGAACGCCATGAGCGCGCCCAACGGAATGCCCACCACGTAGAACGCCACGGCGTTGATCTTGGCGGCCAGATCCTGCCAGCCAATGCCGCGGTAGATGCCCTGGGTCACGCCGTTTACACCATCGATGAGCTCGTAGGGGATAAACACCAGCAACGCCGTCGCAGCGCGCTCGATGCTGGCCGGGTCGTTGATCACGAACTTTGGGATCTGGTAGCGGAAGAAGAAGATGAGCGTGGAGAACACGCAACCGATGCAGAACACAATCGCGAGCGAGATCTTGCTGATCATCAACGCCCGTCTCGGCTTGTTAGCGCCCATGTAGTTGCCCACACGCACGTTACAGGCCACTGAGACGCCGAGGAATACCATGTAGAGAGACGACGCCACATTCATGAGCACAGCGTGGGCACTAACAGACACCACACCATCCGGAAGCACGCCCGCCATAATGGCCATGATCTCGTACGCCCACCACTCCATAATCATCATCAACAGACCAGGAATTCCCAGCTTGAGGAAGATCGGCACGTGGCTCCAGGCTTCAGCGAAGTTCCAGCCAGGCCACCAGATGCGGTAGTTGGGCTGCAACAAGAAATATGGCACCAGTAGAAACGGCAACAAGATGTTGCCAAGCGTACGCGACAGCGCAGCGCCGTGGAAACCCATTGACGTGTGGTACGTGAGGTAGTACCCGCCGAAGATGTTGACGAAGTTGCCCACAATGGTCGTGTAGATGAACGGACGCACGATGTTCTGGGCTTGTAGCACCTTGCGCACCATCTCATAGGCGAACAGGAACGGCATGCCGAACACTGTGTACTTGGAGAACTCGCCCGCGAGTCGTGCGACTTCAGCGTCCTGACCCAAGCGAAGAAGGAAGCTCTCGGTGTACCAGTTGAGAATGATCACAGGCAGCAGACAGGCACCGACCACGATGATGCCGGACTGCAGGTAGATGCCGATCTTCATGTATCGCTGAGCGCCGTACGCTTGCGAGCAGAGTGTGTCAAGCGCTGAGGAGAGACCAAAGCCAATCGAGAATGCCGACACGTTCATCCACTGTCAAAGCAAAACGATCATTCGTGGGTTAGCCTCTGGCCCTGCGTGTCCATTGAAGGGATTGCTAAACTGGAGTACGTACCATTGTGGAGAGCGTAGCAGCATCAACGTACTGCTTGGTGTCTGGCGAGTCGATGTGGCCCACCAGGATGATGCACACAAGACCCGGCAGGGTCTCCAGCACGTACGTGATCATGATCGGGTACACGAGCACCATGAGCACCCGGATTTCGTGCAGTAGGTTGGGCTCGGTCTCCTTTTGATCCGGGTTCTCTAGATCCACATCCGTTCCCTTGCGCAGCGGCTCGATCACGACGCGTGGACTCGTGAGGAAGCCGCCATGGTTTGGCGGCAGTGGCGACCGCTGGCCTTGCGGGCGTTGGTCGGCGGCCGCGGTCGGCAGCAGCGGCTGGGACTCGTTCAGCGCGTCGCCGTGGCTCCGCGGCGTTGGCGCCATGGTCTGTGAGTGCGAGCGGAAGACTGTGAATGGACGCAAGTCAGTGCGCTGATGTCCACCGAGGAGGCGATCTGCCCTGTTCATACCCTCGCCAGTCAGTTACGCATCGCGTGATTGCGAAACCGCCCAGATCGCATTTTTAGCCAATTAGATTCATTTACTTGCGAGATTTACACCAATCACACATTCAGATGGCAAATGGCTGCAGGGAAGTGCAGCTCTTAAGAGGCTCCCTAGATGGCTGTTCGAGCGCGCGCGTCGTCAGACAACTGCTGCCAGTTGGCGCGGAACAGCAGCGTGGAGGAGACCGCAAAAGCCGTGAACACGCCCGAGCCAAAGCCGATCCAGAGACCCTCGATGCCCCAGTGGAACACGAACGCCATGAGCGCGCCCAACGGAAGACCCACCACGTAGAACGCCACGGCGTTGATCTTGGCGGCTAGATCCTGCCAGCCAATGCCGCGGTAGGTGCCTTGCATCACGCTGTTCACGGCGTCCATGAGCTCGTACGGAACAATCACCAGCAGTGCCGTCGCAGCACGCTCGATGCTGGCCGGGTCGTTGATCACCAGTTTGGGAATCTGGTGGCGGAAGGCTAAGGCCAGCGAGGCGAGCACAACAGCGACGCAGAAGACAATCGCGAGCGAAATCTTGCTGATCATCAACGCCCGTCTCGGCTTGTTAGCGCCCATGTAGTTGCCCACACGCACGTTACAAGCCACTGAGATGGCTTGGAACACCATGAAGAGTAGTGAAGAGACGTTCATGAGCACAGCGTGGGCACTGACAGACACCACACCATCCGGAAGCACGCCCGCCATGATGGCCATGATCTCATACGCCCACCACTCCATAATCATCATCAACAAACCAGGAATTCCCAGCTTGAGGAAGATCGGCACGTGGCTCCAGGCTTCAGCGAAGTTCCAGCCAGGCCACCAGATGCGGTAGTTGTGCTGCAACAAGAAATATGGCACCA
>JAADVF010000199.1:0-41653 GCA_023334555.1 Elongisporangium undulatum
GAAGCCTTGCCAATTTTGGGTCTCATTTGGGCAGGGGATCGGGTTGATGATGTATGCATGGTTTTAGTTTGAAGGACCGTGTTCTACAGATCCGATCAGCTTGATTCTTTTGCATGGACATGTACGCGAGTTCTCCCGGTGGCAAGGACCTTTGCGGGCGCACCGCTTAGAAGCAGCCTGGAGTGGTGAGGTCCGTTGTGAGGAATTCCCACTCTTGCCTTGCACTCATCTCTCCAGAGAGAGCGGCTTTGCGGTCGCGCAACTACAGCGGTGCTCTGAACACTAAGGTCCAATTGCGTACGAATCTGTGTCGTTAGCATTTCCCTTTGGCTCTTTTCTGTGGCCCGTAGCACCGACTTGATGGCGTGCTGTCTGCTGCAGACCATTCGAAATGGGATGCGTCTGCCGCTCTTTCCCTTCATCACCACGTTGGCAGGGACCTTCTGCTCTGGTACCTCTATGGAACGCAATTCGGCGTCGTGCAGCGTCATGTACGGGCCTCCCTGTCCCTTCTACAGTAGCAATCTTGAGTGAACGTGCGAGGCTTGTGGCGGTGTCATACACGTAGATCAACTGGAATGGAAAGTCCAATGGAAAGTCTAATGGACCTTGTGGTTGTTGTGGGTCTTGAGTTGGCCATGGGTGCACCGATCAGATCGCTGCGTGACGACCTTGCTTTTGGCAGCCGCTCAGTAAACTTACAGGCCGCAAAGTAGCACTGGAAGGTACCTCTCCTCTTTGTGGGTGTGGCACTGCAACACTTTGAGGTCTGATAAGGGTGAACTTGCTTCATAAAAGAGCGAAGATGTCATCAACGTCAGAGATAAGTTGGCATGAGAGATCTGGCGTTGCCAGCGTGGAAATGCACCACTACTGTAAAGATCAAAGTCTTCTTATGAAGCATCGAAATGGAATGCTTAATCATGCAGCACTTAGACGCAACGAAAGTTTTCATCTCTAATTATCATTGATGGAATCCGGTGGTTCCGATAGGTGTGAGTCTGGAGACTGGCAGATAATGAATTCCGTTTTGGGTATAACGGTACCGTGGCACTCTTGTTTGGGGTGATCTGGGTGAGTTTCCTAATGAGCAGCACGACAAGTGAGTGGGCTCTTGGCCTCGCAGCCACACGTTCTGCATGTGTGTTTTCCCTTTTGTATGATCGTGAACAGTTGAATAAATTTAGTTAAACGCAATTGCCTCTTCCGTTCGTTGCTAGTCTTTCGTCGACAACATCGAGGCTCGGAACTCGCGAACTTCCTGCTCGTGGCGTTCAGCTTCGAGCCGCAGTTCTTCTTTCCGCGCCGCGTCCTGTTCTTCCATTTCAGCCAGATGGACGCGGTGATACATCGACTGAATGGGCATGTCCTCGGGGTTTGTGTAGCGGCGACCACCAGGTGAGCGCGGACTGTGTACGCTCATCTCGTTCTCCATGCAATTGCCACTTTGAGCAACGCTGCTGGATGTGGGCTCAGGCAGCCGCAGCCCACCACAATCCGCTTCTATCACATCCTTGATTATTGCATCGCTTGTCAAGAGCTTGATTGGCTCCTCTGTCTCTTTCGCTTCGAGTGTGACGGTTGTGACCGTCGTGGCCTCCTCTACTTCCACGGGGTCGTCCTGGACCGAAGATACAGGCGCATCAGCCGAGTTAACATCTTCCTGTAACTCTGTTCGCGCTGTGGCTGCATCAGGTGTGTCGACGAAGATGATATCGTGCTCGATGGGCGACGCTTCTTCAACCACATCATCAGATCTGGCCAATGGCATACCCTCGCTATCCATAAGCTTGCCCGAGGGTGTGTCTTGTGTGGAGGACGCCACACCCACATTCACATCCTGCGCTTGCGCAACATTGACGTCCACAAGCGATAGCGTGACTGTGTCATGCTCAGTCAGCACGCTCTTCTCGAGGCTCGACTTGGACGAGCAGCAGCCCATGCTTGCGAAAAAAGAAATCAAATGCCACAGTGGCTCACTCAATCAAATTAGCGCGGTTATTTATAACCAAAAGCGTGAGAACAGTGCGCACAAAAGGAAGGTGTGTTATTTACGATCATTGTCAATGTTATTTACGGGCGTCGCATTCACTCACTCGCCCAAGAAGAGTGCGACACCGGCCAGCACCCAGCGCGCGTGGTCGCCGGCGATGGGCATAGTAAGCTCCACGAGCATGCGCTCGCGGTCCGTGGCGTAGTACAGCGGTACGCGGATGCTGCTCTCCTTGGCGTACGCCTCGGGGGCGCTGTTGCGCGCGTAGGCCACGTACACGGACGGCACGGGCGCCAGCTCCTGCGCGTCCGAAGATGCCTCCAGCAGTGTGCCTCCTTCGAACGACGCGCCCTGCAGCAGCAACCGCGAGATCTCAAACCACTCGTTGTCGCTTGAGAGCTTGTCCTTCTCCCAGCACGAGATGAGCTTCATGGAGTCCATGGAGCACGACAAGGCGCGCGCGCTCTGTTGCCGCAGCGCGTTGAGGAATGTGCCTGGGTGCAGCAAGTCCGACAGATCGAGGCCCTGTGACAGCAGCTTGCCGCTGCGCGCGGCATCCTGCCACTCGGACAGCGCGCGCTTGCGCATGGCTAGGGACCGGAGCCATGTGTGCACGTTCTCGCTGCCTTCCCACTGTGCGCTCCATTCGGCCGGCACTTGGCCCTTGAGCAGCGCCGACGCGATGATCTGGATGGCCGGTGTCAGCAGCCCCGTGCCGAAGATGACCTTCTTGAGCGCTTGAAGCCCGCCGTTCACCTGATGCGCCAGCTCCTGCGCGTACTGGTTCTCCATGCTCACGAACGCGTCGGAAGGCGACATGGCCAGCAAGTTGTCGTTCTTGGGCCCAGCCGAAGACGCGGCGTTGCCGTCCAGCTGCAGATTCGCGGTGACCTTGGCCCAGTTCTCAAGCAATGGACCAAGCTGCGCGCGCCACTTCTCGCGGTCGAACTTCTGAGCCGTTGCCTCGCTGGCAGACAGCGCCTTGAGCTGCGCGATGACCTCGCCGGACAGCGTCCGCTGCATGGACCGCTCAATGTTGTCCGGCAGACCAAATTGCGCCGGCGCGTCGCTATCAGGAAACCGATCGATCATCTCCACAAAGTCCTCGTGACGTGTGCTCTGCGGCATTTTCACAGACCGCAGCAGCGTCTTCTGCCCCGAGAGGAACTCGGGGCTGAAGTACTCACTCAGGTTGCACCGCAGCACGCGCAGGTCGTACGGGTTGTCGATGCGTCCACCGTAAATGGCGTTCTCCATCAAACCGTGCAGTGTCAGCCAGTCGATGCTGCCGCTGCGGTCTGGATTGGCGCTGCTGGTCTTGCAGGCCAACTCCATGACGTTGGCGCCGGCACGGAAATCGCCGAAGGAAAACTCGTAGAACTTGGTCCAGCCCTGCGGAATGTACGTGCGTCGCTCTTGCAGCAGCGCATGGAAAAATGCCAGCATGAACAGCAATTGCGCGCGTGCCGGTGAGCCCTTGGCAATAAACTCCGGACTCCAGGCAGAGTACGTGCGCTGAAGATTCTTCTTCATGCCTGGTGGTGATTCAAAGGTGATCTTGAGGCTCTGCTCTAGTAACACGAGTGGGAACGCATCGTGCGGCTCAGTCGTGAGCCACAGACGGAACTTGTGATGCGGCGTGAGGATGTTGATATCTTTCTCCAGCACTGGCAGCCAAGCGATGACGAGGTGAAGATTCTGCAGGCACAGCCAGTCGCCATGCTCCGCAGAAGACTTGAGCAAGTTCATGGCCTTTTCTTGCTGTCCGCCACCCATCGCCACTTCGAAGTAGTGGCCCTTGCCGACCACCGCTGTCGCGACTTCTTCAAGCTCCCTGGACGGATCGGCACCAGCAGTAGTCATCAGCAGCACCGGCGTCGTGTTTGTGGCTTCCTCCAACGCGATGGCTTTAAAGTCCAGCGACGGAGGTGTGAGTGACTTCAATTCCATTACACCGCAGATGAATTGAATGATGGCACTCTGAAGGCGATCGGGGCGCAATGCTTGTACGACAAGCAGCTTTTGAAACGCGGAAAGGCCACCCGAGGACCCGGATTTGTCCATCTTGGGGTGGAAACTCTGCTCGCATTCGGTGGATTTGGACCATCGAATCCACAGGTCACTGCTATCAAACTTACACTGTTGTGCTAGTCTCGGTAGCGTCTCGACCAGAAGACTGAATGCTTCCTTACGCTCTGGAGAAGCCCATTCTGGTAGCGGTGCAGCGCGTCCGGACGTCTTCTCGTTGGCTACAAGATCGCCGCAGAAGAACTCATACTCATGCTCCTCGAAGCACTCCGGATGCATTCCGTGGACCAAGTGCATGCCAAACATGGGCCGATGCTCTTTGAAAAGCGCTCTACCAACGAACATGAGAACCTTGTACTCCAGGATTGGGATGAGTCGAAGAATCCGATCCTTGGTGCTGGATGATTCCATTTTGGTTGCCAGCGTGCCTTTGAACAAGCCCAAGAAGGACGCCAGTGAGAAGCGGTACATGTGATTTACAGCGCTCAGCTGCTTGACGAGGAAGAAGAGCTTGGCTCCTTCGTGCGCAAACGGACGGTACGAGTCTCGCTTTTCGTCCAGTTCCTCAGATTTCTTGGCTGAGCGTTCAAGCGCCTGCTCGATTTCGGCGCTCGTAGATTTGGTTTTCGTGAGCGACTCGATCAGGATTGTGTTCTCAAGGATATCGCCTTCAGACGTGGCCAAGGCCTCCACCAGTTGCTTCTCCAGTGTGGCCAGCTGCACTTTGCAGTCCTCCTCTTGTCGGAGCAGTTCACTCTTCTCTTGTTCCAGCTCGGGCTGTTCATGCTGGATCGTCACACCTAGTAACTGGCCTTCCAGTCCTGACTTGGTGACGGTGAAGTTGACCACATTCACTATCGCCAGAGCATCTGGAGCGAGTGGTGGGGACGGATTACGAGTGACGAGGTACAATCGGAAACTCTCGTTGTAATCGATCACCTTATCACCAAGTGAAACCACGAAGCGCGGGCCTTCGTGATTGAGATCCTTACGCACAAGAGGGTACAAGTAAGGCTCCACAAGATCGACTTCCAGTACGACCAGCGTTTTGCCGAAGCGAACTGCTTGCTCCACAAGGTTTACAAAGCGTGCATCTTGTGACTGCACGATCGAAAGTGGCCGCGTCGTGTCTTTGGCGAGCTCAGCTTGGAGCCACGCCGTGCACGCGTTCGCAGGATCTATGATAAACGGACACCGATCACCCCCTGAATTGCTGATAATGAGTGCATTCTCCATCGATAGATTGTCCGCCGGAAGACCCATGCTCTTCCACGTCAGCAATTCACTCTCAGTGCTCAGAAGTTTGCGATAGTCAAACCCTCTGCTGGAAGCGCTGGAGCCAGATGACGGCGCATTTTCAAGGATCTCTCGTTCCCATTCTTTGACGATCCGGGCGCGAACATCTTCGGAGCATTTTCCCATGAACGTTGTATACGCCGACGCCAGAAGCATTCGCACAGGGAGATCAAGAAGCCGGTGATCAAGGTCTTTGACCTGTTCAGACCATCGTTTCTGTTCACCCCCAAGCTTTCCGAGCAGCCCCTGGGCTTTGTTCAAGGTGCTTTCAGCTCTCTCGAGTCCAACCCGCAAGATTTCGGCTTCTTTGGTCTTTTCGCCGAACTGGGCTTTCATCTGGTCCACCTTGACATCGATTTTCTTGAGCTCGTTCTCGCATTGCTGGAGTCTTTGTTGCGATGCTTCAAGTGAGCGCTTTGCTTCAGCCAAATCGGCCTCAAGGGGCTCGATTTTGCTCAGCACCATGGAGTATTTCAAATTGGCTTTTGCCCATGTAGCAAGAGGCGCAGCAGCGACACTGACTCGGTAGATTGTCTCGTGATCGAACGAGGACGCTTTGCTCTTGACCAGTTTCGTCACCGCCTTGGAGATCTCTGGTGTGATTCGACGCGCATCGAAATTCAGGATATCATCCTTCACACCACGGTTGCCAAGAAACTTCTTCATGGAATTCCATGAGGTATCTTGGATACCTAACAGCATGAGCACAGCTGAAAGCACGTCATGGATCGGCTCTGGGGGCATCTTGAGCGATCGGATCTCGTTCAGATTGTCGCTTTTGATGTTCCCCACAGCCTCCTTAGCCGACTGCAAGATCGGTGTGATCTCACCCAATTCCTGTTCAATTTCACGCTTGCGCCCGTTCGTCGCTTCTTCAGCCTTTGCAAGCTGCTTTTTCAGCTCTTCAACCTCCCGGCGGTTTATTGACGCTCGATCCAGCGCATTTTTGATCTCTTCCATGGCTTCGTCAGCGCAGACCTGCGCGGCACTGAGTTCTTTCTTCTTGACAACTGCGTTTTTGCTCAGCTCGTCCACGGTGGAAGACGCTTCCTCCAGCTTGCTCAGTCCGCTTTTCAAGTGTCGAATCTCCTGAACGATTTGCTTGCACTTGGATTCGAATAGCGTGCGCCAAGTGCCTAGGAAGCTGATAAACTCTCGTGGGGTAGCACCAAACTCCTTGCTGCTGTCGTAAAGGCTCGTGATCAGCCCCGTTGTTTTTGGAAGACTGTCCACAAGCTCTGAACCATTCAGCAATAGCTCTGGGATCTTCTTCATACTCGACGCGCTCCATTCACCCATCCAGACAATGGAGCATCGCGTGTACAATGCTGGATTGCTTTCGCAACGCAATAGGAACTGTGGGTGGCGAGCATCCATGGACAAAACTACGTGGACGAACTGGCAGACACGGGAGATAAAGAAGTCATACACGGTCTTGTGTTCCTGGCCGCCCCCGCCGATGCTTTCAAGCATTTTCTCTTTCAACGGTGAGATCAGCGGCTCGATTTCTTCGTTGGTGTATAATCCTGGCACCTCGCCAGAACTGAGCAGCGAATTCGTGATCTCCAGGATGGCGTCCTGTGTGAAGTGGTGGTCTTCCAGGTACAAGATATAGTGCTGTCCTTCAACGCCAGCTTTGACCAAGATGCTCTTGAGGTCGGCACGGAAGCTTGCCGCATCGTAGTTACGCGTAACACTGGGCGAAAACATTGTGTACCCGAGCATATACGAGATCAAGGTTGTGGCAGATCGCCGACCGACGCCCGAGTTTCCTACGAGAAGCATCGATCCACCGGCCTCGGTTAGAATGCGCTCGACGATCGTCAAATGCTCGAGGATCTCGTCGAACAGAAGGATGTGCAAGTCTTTCTCTTCGCGCTCATAGAGAACCATGCCCTGGGCAAGCACTTGAGCGAACTCATCGCTCGCAATTCGATGAAGCGGCGATACGGTCGTGCAGCCACCGGACTCGGCTTCGCTACTGCTTGCCTTTCTGCAGTGAAGAGCGCTAAAATATACATCTTGCAGCTTGGACGTATGGCGCCATTGCTGCTTGAGCACGCTGTTCAAGATGCCATCGAATTTCGACACGGACTCTGCGTCCACCAGGCGGTCGCGGAACAGCCGCTTGGCTTCATGGGTGAGCACATCAAGAACGTCTTCGTGCTCCAGATCATACCGCAGCAGAGAAAATACCCACTTGGTGAGATCACGTGGCGTGAACAAGTAGTGGCGCTGCTCGTCAACCGTGAACTTGCTCTTGGTCGCATCGTAGATCTCGACAATGCTGCGAGCCAGTTTGTCTCGGCTTGAGGCGTCTTTCCACGTCGCTGGAAGTTGCGGATTGATCTCGGCATTGAAAACGGCCTCAAGGAACGTCGAGTACACGACCATGAGCTCCTCCGTGGACGGATAGTCCATGTACGCAACCTTGACGATGGCAGTGAAGCGGGTGGATAGCGGATGACGGCCGACAGTAGTGGCTGCATTCATGGATGCGACGATCTGGATCTTCTCAATACCCAGGAACTCCAAGTGGCGGTCGTAAAAGCCGTTGAACGTGATCAATTGCTGCAGGAATGCGATGAGCATGCAGGTGTCGTATTGATCTGGCTTGGGCAGATTGATGTCTTTCAGGTACAGCACAAGTCGCTCACAGTCGCGTGGGCGGTAGACGCGGCCCGAATTGGTGGAAAACAACGAGCAGCACTGAGCGATCTTGTGAATGATGTGGTCGGCCGTGGTCTGCGCATTGCAGTGCAACACCGAGACGTTGACGTTCTTGAGGTTCTTGAACGCCTGGCGAATGAGCATATTCTTGCCGCTACCTTCAGGACCAACGAGAATGAAAGGATCCATTTGATCCACCCACGGCTCGATGATCTTGAGACCGCGCTGTACGCTCACAGTGGGGACCACGCAGACATTGGCGAGTGTCATGTCCTTGCGGCCGTCCATGGATCCGTACGTGTCGCGCTTGGTCTCGTACGCGTAGAATGTGCTGCCTTGGCAGTAACAGTCCAGTGGGGCGCTCATATCTGGTGGCCGTTCATTCGCCATTGTGAACAACGATTTCGCGAAGGAAGTTCTCGAGGCGGTGGATAAGTTGGCACCGAGACCACGGACCATGGCGCACACGAACTCGGACCTCGTGGAAGCGGTTGCCACGTGGCTCAATCCGTTCATGATGGTCCCGACGGTAGTCGTTTCTACAACGGCATCGTACTTGTGCAGCTCCTCCATGCCCTTGGTGAACAGCTCGTCGATCCATTTGCTCAGCACATCGCGTTTGTCAGCCGCCTGCGTCAATATCCACTTGCTCACGAGCCGCTTGACGTCAATGTCTTCATCCGAGAGGAAGATCATGCCCATGCGCGAGATCGTGGCCGGGGACGCGAACTTGAGGTCGTGGGTCTCAAACACGAAGTTGATGTTGGGCCCGAAGTTGATTCGCTCGCCGTTCGGCAGCGTCAGCAGGTGGTTGTCATCCAAGACCGAGTTGAGCGATTCAATCCACTCGGGGTCCACGTCACCGTCACAGATGATCCACGACCGCACATGCTCCGGCTCCTTGACGACTTTGCGTGCGGCGTCCGTCAGAACTCCGTCTTCCCATTCGCGTGTGTCCAGGTCCATGTGGCCCAGCAGCCGCTCGCGTGGCATGGATTTCGGATTCATGACGTGCGTTTTCACCAGTTGGCCGCACTTGATCAGCGCGTGCTGCAGGATCTGCCAGACGGTGGACTTGCCGCTCCCCGAGGGCCCCACGACCACGCATCCCATTCGTTGGTCCAGCGACTCCTTGAGCTGTAGCATCTTCCGAATCTGCAGCTCATCCACTTGAAGAAAGAACGGCTTATTGACCATTACCTCGCGGATGGCATCGGCCAGAGCTCCACCCGAGAGATCGGCGGACACGACGCCAGGGAACACATCGCCGATGAGCGCAAGAAACCGCTGTGAGTCCACGAACGTGAGCTTGGACAGCGTGTTGATACGAACGGCCTTGATCAGAATCTCGGTCTCCTCTGCGGTCGTCATGGCCACTGGCTTGGCGCTGCCTTCGCTGCTTGTAGTCTCCGCAGACTCGCGGTTCTTGATCGCGAGATCTTTCTTCTCCGCCTGCAGTAGTTTGCCAGCCGTATTGAGCACTGCCTTTAACGCTCGCAGCCCCCAATCGTAGTGCTGCTGGTGCGAAAGCAATTGACCCGAGAGCGTGTAGAGCGACACGACCTTGGACGCGATGTCCTTGGCCTCGCTGAAGCCTTCCGAGTACAGAATGACCTCGGCGATGAGATTGTTATCGGGGCGGCCCATTGCCACGGGACGGAACAGGGCCTTGAGGTTGTCTGGGAGCTTGGATCGACCACCATATCCTTTGCCGGCAGGATTCAAGGTGACAAAGATGCCGGCGTTGAAGTCTACGTCCACAGACCGATTCAAGAGCTTAATGTTGGTGGTTTTGTCCTTGATGGCGTCCTGAATGAGCTGGATCTGCTGCGAAATGGCCGACAGTTGGTCCTCCTTGAGACGATTGAACTCATCGAAACAACCCCAGGCGCCGCACTTGACAAGGCCGATGAAGATCCGTCCCATGGACTGGAAATCGATGCCCTCGTCACAATTGAACACCAGCACCTGGCGACCGAACTGCCCGCCCAGTGCCTTCACGGACTCGGTTTTGCCTGTGCCTGCAGGGCCGTACGGGTTGCCACCGAAGCCCATGTGCATGCCTTGGGTCAACGTGAGATAGCACTTGTCCGTCAGAGGCGTGTGCACGAGCTTCGGTGCGTTGCCTTGGTACTCGTACGTGTAGTCAAACTCCGCGTCGTTCATGTGAATCCGGCAATGGCCCTGCTTGTCCAGCGCAAAGCGAAGCTGTTTCTGCCAGATCCAGTCGGTGGTGGATCGGCAGTTCACTGCCAGCAACTGGTCGCAGACATCGATGTGATGCACCAGGTCGAGCACGAGCGCTTTCACCTTCAGGCTCATGAGCACCTCTGTGCTAAGGTCCAGTGAGGTTAAATCTCGCAGCGTATCCTGCAAAGTTCGTTTGAGCTCGGTCACGGTGCCGTCTTTAATGGCTGCTTCGGCTTGGGTGCAGAAGCGGATCTGCTCGGCCAGGCAGAGCACTTGAGACGGGTACTCGTGGTAGTCTGGCGCTTTACTGGCCACACATTGAGCTACGAGCGTGCGGATAGTGCGCCGCATCTCGTTGGTGAACGTTTCGAGCCACTCCTCCACTGCAGTCGTGACCTGCACAGGTGTGTGCAACACGACCTTCTCGCTCGCTGAGCTCAGCATGGCCACGATTTGGTCCTTTTTCTCTGAAAACTCGACCCGGTGCACGCCTTGGTACAGCTTCTTCAGATGGCTCTGGATCACGGCCGGGTTCTGTGACTGGCCCAGGATCTCAAGCTGCACAGCATTATTGTGAATAAATTAGAACAGTGCAATCAACAAGATAGAAAAGGGCTCAGCAGTAGGCCAGACGCACCAAATCCTCATCGCCGATGAAGTAAAAGCGCGGCATTCGCGTGCGCTTTTCCTCCAAAAAGTCTGCGAGCGCCTTTTGGCAGCGCTCCAGCTGGTCCACCATGGTGTTCAGTCGGTCAAGCAGTTGTGGGAAAAGCATATCGTCCGTCAGGTTGAACAGCTTGGGGTCGCGCTCGATGTTATTCATGATATCGTTGAACTCCTCGTCCACCTTGCGGAATCGACTCTGCTCAGACGGGAGCGCGCCCTTGGAAAAGATCGGAGCAAGGAAGACCCACTTCCGCTGGATGATGTTCAAGTGCGACAGAGCCTGATCCAACAGGCTCATCTTGATCTCGAACTGAATCGCGTCTCCCTCGAATGGTTTGAAGAACTGGGACTCCTTCAGTGACGCGAGTAGCGACTGGTTGTCACCCAAGGCCAGCGTGATGTCCTTCCAGTCCTTGATGATTGAAACACGGTGGCCGTCGTGTTCATGCACCAAGAGCGACAACTCGGCAGTCTCGGTCCATGCCCGTAACTCTTGTAGCGCGTCACGGATCGTCACCTCGCCCTGCGCCCGCGCATGAAGCACCTTGACGAACTGCAGAGTCGCCGGCGTCTCCAGAACAGCGAAGGCATCTATGAAATGGCCCAACGTCAGGTTGTTTTTCTCGACACCGCGAGGCATCCCGAGCTTGCGGAAGAGCTGAGTCCAGTGGTCATCTTTGAACGGCTCACCACGACACAGCTTCAGCGTCGGCATCGCACGCTTGACATGGCTATTGAAGTCGTTGATCTTGTCTACGACCACCGTGCGCTCCGTGATGGATTGCTTGCAGTGGTCGGCCCACTTCTGAGCACAATCCTGGAGCGCAAACATATTGACGCAGAAGGCGAACCAGTCCTGAGCAGCCAGGGTCTTGACTTCGTCGTCGAATTGGCGGTAGGCCGTCCAGTTGAGCTCGATCTTATCGACGTCATTCTCGAGCGCTGCCAGGCCGTCAAAGCTTGGCTCGGGCATGTCGAACGCCGTGCAATTGTCTGCCAGCGTCTTGCTCTGCTGCTTGAGCTGATTCAACTTTTCGCGCCACTCTTCCATGGCCACGTACACCTTCTTCAGCACATCTTCTTCCCATGAAGCCACTTCAACGGGACGCAATGCCGTCCACCGCTGACGGAACTTGTCGATCTCGACATTACACTCCACGATCTGCGCTTCAATCTCGCCCTTTAGAGACTCACGCTGCTCTTCGATCATGTCGTTAAACGCTTCGAGCGCAATCTCAAAGTTCTCCCAGCGAGTGGGCAACTGGTTCAGCCGGGACTCGACCTCGCTGGTGTCCATACTGCCGCAGGCGGAGGTGGCCAGCACCATGAGCAACAGCGTCTTCTTCTTGTCGGCCTTTTGGAAGTGCGAATGGGTCGCGGCCTTCTTGGACTCGATCTCTTTCCACTCGATCTGCGCCTGGCTGATCTCCTCGATCGAGTGCGGCCGCTTGTTGAACTTCTCCATGGCCATGTCCACAAACTCGTCCACGATCTTGATGTGCATGAGCGCGCTCTTGCGCAGCGACAGCAGCAGGCCGTCTTGGAACCGCTGCATGTATTCCTCCAGCGTATGCTTAAAGGGCACGAGCGACAAATGGATGCAGTCGATCTTGAGAAAGTCCGGGATCTTCTCGCTCTCTTTGCGCTTGGTCTTGAGCGTTTTCAGATTGATCTCCCAGTCCACCGGCTCCTGGAGCTCGCTCTCCATGAGACTCTCCAGCTCTCCACCCGTGGCGATGCGAGAAAGGATGCTCCAGTGCTCGTACTCGTAAAGCAGAGCTTCGAGCCGCGTGAACAACTGCTCGCTGGTCTGGTACACGAGCACGAGGTTCTTGGCGTTGGCATCGCACATGGCGGCAAAGACCTGCGGGTTCGCAAAGCCTGGGAACTTTGTCGGCCTGGACACAAACTTCTTCATGGCCTTGTAGTAGGTCGTGCGCAGCTCCTCGATCGGCGGCTTGAGAACCAATGACAGCGCCCCAGTGGCTCCAGTGGCAGACGACGGCGGAGGGAAATGCAGCTCCGTCTTGATCTCCTTGATCTCAGGCAGGTTCTCATTCAGCATCTCGAGCCCGGCCTGGTACCCGCACTCGAGCACCTTGTACAGCTGATGGTCCCAGTACAGGAACCATTTCTTGGTGCGCGTCGGATCCTGTTTGCGCGTGACCAGCGTCACGCTCTTCTTGATCTCGTCCCACTTCTCCTTCCACTTGTTGGGGTAGCGAAGCAGATCCACGTCCATGAGCGCCAAGAACTCGTCCGTGAGCTTCTCGTGCGCGCGTTTGAAGCGACGGTTCTCGGCCGAAAGCTTGTCGGCGGCGTCCTGCAGCTGCTTGACATATTCGTTGCACTCCTCGAGGTTTTGCCACGTGACCTCCTTCTTTGGGCCGGTCTTGCTCTGCTGCTGCTGCGAGAACCCTGGCCGGTTCACGGCCTCTTCGAACGCCAGCAGCGAGTCCAGCAGCATGGGCTTCTGCTCATCGATGATCTGGCTCTCCATGTTGTTGTAGAAGTTGGCCACTTTCTTGAGCGTGACTCCGTAGCGGTAGTACTTCTCGGCTTCCTCGGCGACCTTCCGCACGCGCAGCGGCACCCACTCCTCGCTGCCGGACGAGGCGTTCTGGTGCTGGGCGGCCAGCTCCATGAGCTGCCGTACATCGCGCAGCAGCGTGACTAGGAATTCGCTGTAGTTGACGATCAGGTCCCCGCTCTTGTCAATCTGCATGAGCTTCCCACTGAGGCGCAGCGATTCGTCTCCTTCCTGGTCCAAGTGGCGCTCGATCTCCTCCTGCCAGTCGCGGACCTTGTCGACTACCAGGCCGTTCACTTTACCCAAGAACTGCTCGCAATGGTGTGCAAACTGCTTGAACGCCGGCAGGTCGGCCAGCACGTGGCGCGCGAGCTGGCTCATCTCGGTCACGCGCGTGGTGAGCATGTGGCCCCAGACGATCGTATTTACCTTAGGGCTTAGCGTCTTGCCGATATGCAGCGCACTACCCTTGGCCTGGCGTCGGGTCTCAAAGTCGCTCTCCAGCTGATCCAGATGTGCAATGAGCTTGGCCAGCAACGCATCGCGTTCACCCGCGAGGATCTTGGCCAGCGATGGCCGCTGAAGCAGGTGCCGATACCGCTGCAAGAGCCGCATGGCCGAGCTGGGTCTGCTAGCTACCGAAGCGATCTGGTCCCGCAGAATGGCGCCCACTTGCGCCTCCACAGGCGATAGCATGGCCTCGTACTCCTTGATGGCCGCCTGCCACGCCTTCTCCGTGTACGGATTGTAGTAGAGCGGCTTGAGCGTCGCAAAGGGCTGGAAGCAGGTCGTGGTGAGCTCCTGCACCATGGACCTTGGCAGCAGCGACACCAGCTCCTCGTACGTGGTGCGCAGTCGCAGAATCTCCTCCATGCGCTTGATCAGGCTCTGCAGCATGGCGTCGTTGCTCGAGCGCTTGCCTACCCATGGATGCTCCTCGTAGGACGGCCACATGGACTCCGTGAGCGTCTCGATGCTGGAGCTCCACTTCTCGCACAGTGCCATAGCCTGCTGCAGCAGCACCGTGACATCGTGGAAGCTGCCGGTCCAGACGTCCACGTGTTGGCCCTTTTCCAGGATGAATGTATTGATGGCCGACCCCACGAGTCCGAGCACGTGGTCCATGCGCGACTGCGGGAACTGGTTCTCGCGCGCCAGATCAGCTCGCCAGATGTCGTCCAGCGTGTTGAGAGACTCCTCTAGCAGCTCCAGCATCTCGTCGAATCCCAGCGAGCTCATGTTGGTGTACCGCTGGTGCACGCTGTCGAACGCGCCGCTGAACTTGCGCGCGCGCTTCTGGTTCTTGTGGTCTGACCGCTCCCAGTAGTGGATCTCGTCCTGGATCGTCACGATCTGCATCAACGCCGCAGCGTCGCCGTCGTTGTTGCTGGTGCTGCTCTTGGAGGAAGCGCTACTGCCGCTGGTAGCGCTGTCATCGTTGTTACCACCGAAGCTCGCGAGTCCGGAGTCCAGCTCCATGAGCATGTCCTTGAGCTTCTGCGAGAGCTTGCTGGCACTGTCGTCGTTCCGCAGCAGCATGGGCGCGTACACCTGGTGAACGGCCTGGTACAGACTCTGCAGGGGCGATTGCATGACCGACGTCACTTGGACACTCGTGCTCATCTTCTCCGGTGTCAAAGCAGCTCCGGGGGCCTTGACGAACACGGTCTCTTGGAGCAGCTTACCGCTTTCGTCTGTGACACTGCCGCCCAACTGGTTCGAGAGGACAACCTGACCACCGCCAGAGCCTGAGCTGTTATTGTCTTCTTCGGCAGCGTCACCTTTGCTCACGAGTCGCGCTTGAAGCACCGGATACCGCGGGTCATCCAGGAAGAGCCCCATGGCGGAGTCGGTCTCAGCGTCTTTGCGCAGCCGGACATCGCGGCCCCACATGCACTTGAGCAACGACACGACGTAGTTGCGCCGCTCATCGCTGCTGAAGTCCGGGTCCTTGGGGTCCATGTTCCGCTGCACTGCTTGGCTTTGGCTCGCTCCAAAGGGCGGTGAAATGATGTGGTCTGGATCCGACTGCTTGAAAGGGCACTTGCTGGCGTGTGTGGTCCACAAGGGCTCGCGTCGTTTCGGCATCAGTTGCTGCAGGTCCAAGCTACGATGGACGAGAGTGATGAAGAGACTCCTGTTGGTGGTGCGGGTGGAGGCAGCGGCCAGGAGCTGGTGCTGGAGATCGAGAACTGCGCTCTGGAGCTGGAGCTATTGCGCCTGCAGTTGGAGCAGCAGGACCCCTCGAGCGACAGCTCTGGTCGGTCCAGTCCGGATGCAGAGCAGCAATCCGTGCATGCGCTCGCAGCCGAGTGTCTCGAATTGCTCGAGTCTCTTGAGAAGCAGAGGTGAGTGGATCTTGCTCATGTGACTGACTGATGGTCTTGTTGATCTCACTGGGTTTTGGCTCAGCGCACAGGATTCTGCCAGCGCAGAGGAGGATGAAGACGCGACTGAGAGTCATGCCGTGGAACAGCGCTCTGAGTCGCCTCGACAGGTAATACGAATGCGCTGCTATCTTGCGCGTGAGTACTATGAGGTTGCTGACTGCATGGGGACAGAGCTCCAGTGCAAGAAACGCAGAGCTGCTCGCAGATATGAATGATTTAGCAGACGAGCTGACCGCGCTAACGGCCATGATCACTGCGTTCGATGACGATCCGGACGTCGGCCTGGAGGAACGGACAGAAGAAAAAGAGGATGACGTACCAATCGAGCCAACACTCACGAGCTCAGACGATACTACTGCTCGCATAGTCGTCTCACACCCGCCAAGCGACACCTTAGTTTACAATGCACCTGCTCCAATCAAGCGTCGATCATCCATCTACCGTCATGCGTTCTTTCTGGCTTGTTCCAGCAAGCGGAAACAGCGTCTTCGAGTGCGAGAATCTGCCAAAGAGGCCACACGCCGATCGCTGGAAAGCCCAAAGCTGTGGAAAGAGCACCAGAACAAGAGTTTCCAGCACCACATTGCGCGGCAGAAGCTCGCGCGGCAGCAGCAGGAGCAGGAAAAGGAACGACTGGAAGCCAAGCAGGCCGCGCGTTTCGAGCGTGCGTCGACACTGCGGGATAACGTGCCTGCCAAGCCATTGTCCAAGCTGCCCAAGTGCCTGTACAACTCTTATTTGGGACGCTTTCGGCAGGATCGACCTGTCAACCTGAAGGAACACAAGCACAAGCAGGAAGTCCAAGCCAAAGCCCAGGCATTGGAGGCGCAGGAGGGCTGTCTCTGTGGCGTTTACCTGCATGGCAAGCGACGCAAGGACATGGTTTACATTACCACCACATCGCTGCTGCAACTGAAAGAACGAATCACCTCTCGACTGCCTGGATCCAAGGTGCTGAACGTCTACAAAGAAAGAGTCGCGGTGGTGGCAAACGACTCGGCGGACGAGGCTCAGAATGCGTTCTATCTGGAGCGGATCACTCGCTTCTCACAAATCAAAGACGGAGATCGGCTCTGCGTGACGCAAAACGCGTACGAAGACATGGCGATCCTGTGCGACTGGATGAAGCGCCGGCAGCGCCTGATGTACCACATAGAGCACCGTCCTGTACCAAGACCCTGCTCTCCTCCAAAGCCTGCATCGTCCAGTCCGAGCAAGAACAGCCCCGTGCGCAAGCTCTTAGGTGGCTACTCGGCGCTGTTTACTGAGAGCAAGAAGCCGCAGGTCTGGGACCAGAATGGACGCGTCATGAGCGTGAAGCAGCAATTTCCGGTTTAAAATTCCTAGCTGCTCTCCAAGTGAAAAACTATGAGCACGATGCAGTCAATCGCCATCCGTCTAGACGCTGCGCAGAGGAGCGTCCTTGTCGACCTGCTCCTCTTCAGACTCCTCCTTCTTCTCGGTGGTGTTGGTGAACGTGTCTTCTTCCTCCTTCTCGTCAATCGTGAAGCGAGGCGTCGGCGCCCGTGTGGCCGCTGGGGTGTCCGAGATGGAGTTGGAGTGCGGTGAGAACTCGAACGTCGTCTCGTCGCCTCCATCTTCCGTCGAGTTCACGCTGACGGGCATCTTGCCCTTGAGGTACATGTAGTCGTTGTAGGCCTAAGGTTGAAGGCACATCAGTGATGAGTTGCGTCTCCATTGAGCAATACAACAGCCATATACAACTCACATTGCGGTACTTTCGATGGGTCACGAGCACTGCGACCATCAACACCAGGACGACCACGCCGACCACGAACACGGCAATGTAGACCGAGTACATGGTCTTGGTGTCCAGCACGACGCTGTAGCAGGTCGCGATCGCAGTGCCAGACGGCTGGGTACCTCCGTAGCAAGCCTTCTTCATCTTGTAGGCCACGGACTGCTGGTTGGACGTACAGGCCGAGCGGGATTCGGCAAAGTACGACATCTCGCAGATCGGACAGGCGTACGCGGTTCTCCACTCGATCACAGTCTCGCAGGCGTCTTCATCACGCCACATGAACGACGGCCCGGATGTAGAGACTGCGGCCATCACAACAACAGAAGGATGTTAGCACTCCGTGACCATGAGAGTGAGAGACAATTTACATACCTGCGTCCAGATCGCAGATGAACGTGAACATGGTCGAGGCCAGGCCACGTTCTCGACAGGGAGAGCCGTTGCTGTAGAGAACCTGCACGCCCGTTCCGTTCTCAAGAGGCTGGATCTCGATCTGGCTGCCTCCGCTGGAGACCTTCCATTGCTGTTGGACATACAAATGTGGCCATTAGCTGAGATCGTCCAGACGAGTTTGGAGAGGACATCGTACCGCTGGAGCTGCGCACTGCACGGCTCCGTATCGTCCGGTGTTCTGCGTGAACATGGTTCCGGCGTCCCTGACGTTTAGCATATCCAGCTCCACGATGTACGGGAAATCCTCCTCCGTGTCCACCAGGTTCTGGATCATCTGGCCGCTCACGAGACCCTCCCACGCAGCGTCCAGCGGCTGGAACAGACCGGCAGCGATGGACAGCGAGTGATCCACTGCGAAGATCTTGTCCGGCAGCACCGTCGTGGCTGGCAGGAACCCGTACGACGTGTTGATGGCTTCCACGTTCTTCGAGTTGTTGCTCCAAAGGAGCGACTGCAGAAGCGAGATGTTATAGGTCACCGGCAGAGTAGACGACAGCACCGTGACCGTATCGCTCGAATCGTTGTACTTGAGCGTGCTTGGCGCAACGCAAGTCGCTGAGCCCACGGTGCTGTATGTGTTCATGCCGCAGCTCAGGCATTTGGCCGCGCCTGCGCGTGAGAACGTACCCGCCGGGCAGTACGTGCATCCCTTGTCCCCGTTGGCGTATGTCCCGGCGGGGCAGGGCAGGCAGCCGTAGATATCTTCATCGTCGGTGCTAGACGCCTGGTAACCAGCGGGGCATTGGCTGCACGCAACAGCTCCACCATCTTCGCTGCCCTGGACACCGATGTACTTGATCTTGGCCTTAATCCTACGTTCACCGGCGGGGCTGCTGGTACGCAGCACCAGCTTGAACTGCTTGACCGCCGGGGTCGTGATGTCCACGCGCACCAGCTCTGAGAACGTGCCGTTCTCGCAGCCGTGAAGCAAATGCACGACGCGAGCGTCCGTAGTCGCGTCGGTGCCGCCGCAGGAACCAGTTGAGGCGGTATCATCAGCGTCACTGGAATCCGAGTCAGCCGAACCGAAGGGAGTACTGCCGATGGCGGTGTCTTCGACCTCCAGCTCCAGCCACGCGCGCGTGAGATCTTGGTCGAATGTGGGCACGTTGTCCAGCTGGTACGTGATATTGACGAAGCCCGAGTGGATGAAGCTCACGTTGAATGCGACCGGGAACTTGTGTGGGGTCTTGCCTTGGTTCGTGTGGTGGGCGTGCGGCACGAACACGAGCCCGTTCTGGGTCAGCTTCCAGCCCACTTTCTTGGCCGCTACGCTGTCGATAATCGACGGCCACTGACTCCAGCCGTCCTGCGTGCCCACGCCGAACTCAATCGCATTCACAGTCACTTGGCCCGCCGGGCAGTCTTCGCACTGGCCGTCGCTGAGCTTCTGACCCACGTCGCACGTGTCGCACGTGTTATCGTTGTCGTCCGAGAGCAAGTATCCAAGCGGACAGGTGCCGCAGTCGAGTCCCTTTTGCGCGGCCGGCAGCGCGATCGAGCCCTTGAGATCCAGTTCACAGGTCGGCGGGTCGCTCCACGAGTAGCTGACGTCACGCTTGCCGTTCTTGCACTCGGTGAACGTCTCCAAGAGGTCGTCGGTCGTGCAGGCGCGGCGCTGCACGCACGAGTCGATGCCGATCGAGCCCTTGGGCGCGTACGTGCCGTCCGGACACGTGTAGCACACGAAGTCCAGCTCGCTGTCGGACTTGGCGGCCGCGTACTCGTTGGTCTTACAGAAGGCGCAGAGCGAGCCGCCGTTCATGGTCATGTCGCCTCCGCATGTGTGGCAGTACGTGTCCGAGTACGCGGTACCCTCAAGCTCGATGACCTTGATCCAGGCCTTGTCCTCGCCGCCGTCGCCCTCGTAGTCCTTGGTGTAGTCCCACTGGAACGTGTGCGCGCCGGCCTCGACCTCGAAGCTCACCTCCTTCCACCCGTCGGTCTTGGACACCACGGGCGTGACCGCCGTGTCGTCCACTTCGAACAGCAGGCCGTCGTACGGACTCTCGGCGTCCACCTTGAACAGATACGTCACGGATCCTGGCCGCACGAAGGTCGCACTGATGCGCAGCGTCGAGAAGAGCCGCGTGGCCTCGAACCGGTTGAGCACGTCCGAGTTGGCGCCCGAGACGATCATGGAGCCATCCTCCGAGGCTTTCCACGGCTCGCAGTTGGACTGCCACTCGCCCGAGTACATGTTGCGCGTGACGCAGTCCGAGCGGATCTATCAGCACAAGCAGCAGCCTGAGCGCACGGTCTTTGACAACAGAGAGCCATGGATGGGAAGAACCTACGTCAATGGGCAGCGGGGTGGTCCAGGCCTTGGTCTTCTTGGAGTAGAGCTTGCCGCCTCCAAGAGAGTACTTGCCCTTCTTGCAGCGCACGCAGCTGGAGACCGGCACTTCGCCCGTGAAGCTGCGGCCAGCAAGATCGTGAGTCAATGGCGTCCCTGCGTCATGCGCAATGGGACAGTAATACGTACTTGGCGCCAAGATAATAGCCTCGGTCGCATTGTACGTCGCAGCGGAGGCCGTGCACAGGCGCTACAGTACAGAGGCATAGGCACATACGTCAGCCGCAGGGGGCTCGGACATGGAGCAGAGAGAGTAATAGTGCGTGAGCTTACGCTTGGACAGGAGCTTGTCACCGTTGCCGGCCGTGGAGCACGTGACGTTGTCGTCCGTGAAGTAGTAGAGCGTGCGCTTGTTGTCCACGCACTCGCCGAAGCCGTAGCGCAGTTCGCTGGTGCTGGAGTTGGAGCTCTTGGCCGAGGCCGGGGCCGCTGTGGCCAGCGCCAGGAGCCCCAGCGCCTTCGCCAGCGTCCGCAGCATCATCATGGGCGGCTACGATTGCGATGTGCAGGAGCCGGGAGCAGATAAGAGCACGGTTGGGAGGTCACTATTGTCCAGGTGAATGGCCTCGGTATAGAAAAGTCAATCTTTTCGATGGATACTAAAATCCAATAGCAGGATCATAGTGATGTCACTATGAACAGACACGAGGCCTGGCTTTAAAGGATTAGAGGGCGCATTATGGATTGAGTTTGGCGTTAAGAGGTGACGTGGGAGCGGTTCAGGTCCGAGACCGAGCCGGTCCCATCCGGTCCCCCATCTCATGCCGAACCGAATCAAACGCGAGGACGATGGGCCATCTGATTATGGCCCAACGGATGGATGGATGCAGATCTAGAGGTGGTGCTTGCCGTTGAGAGTGTTGAGGATGGTCACGACGTCGCGGAGCACGCCCGTGGCACCTGCGGAGGCGCCGGTTCCGGAGCCCTTTAGCACCAAAGGTCGAGGCTGCACAGAATCCAAGAGGTCAGTTGCCATAGCACTGACTGAGTTCAAGGCGGGATTGTTTACCTGATAGAGCAGTGAGGAGAGGCCGAAGGCGATCTCGTCGTCCTTGGCCGAGTACGCCGGGTGTTCTTCGTCCACGAGCGCCGGGTGCACGCGAGCACGAATACGCGGGAACGCGGAGAGATCGATCGACGCCACGAAGCGCAGGCGGCGGTTCTGGGCCACGGCAAAAGCGTAGTACTTGTCGTGGAAAGCAGCATCGTACGGCTTGATGCCAGCGACAATGTCGTCCACGCTCATGTCACTAGACCAGTTGATCGCGTCTAGCACTTCGTGCGGAATCAGCGGCTCAATCTGCAAAACCACATGTCCGTTAGCGATGATACAGGCGACATATTGCATAACCAGTTGCTTCATGAACGCACCTCGACAGCGCTCTGATCGAGCTTCACTCCAAGCGCGCGTGCCATCACGCAGATCTTGGCGGCGGTGTCACGGCCCGTAATGTCGTCGCGTGGGTCACGCTCACAAAATCCCTTGAGCAAGGCTGCACGCACAGCCTCCGAAAGCGGTTTTCCTTGCATGATCTGGTTCGTCACAAAGCCCATGGAGCCACTCAATCCAGCCTCAATGCCCGTCAAGCGGTCGCCCGTGCGCAAGATGTTGCCCAGCGTATCCACGATGGGCAAGTTGGCGCCGATCGTGGACGTGTACATGAGGAACGTTCGACCGTTGCGTCGTGAGCTGGTGGTGGCAACGCTCTCTCGAGACGAAGTCATTGGCAGCGTACTAACTGAGCGAGCGTTCGAGACAACAACCTACAATAACCAAAGCAAACGAATCAGCACGCGCACAACTACGATCAACGTGACAGGGTCAAGCAACTTACGTGGATACCGCGCTCGATGCAGGACAGGTATAGCTCCTGCGTGCTGGCCTGACCAGAGCAGTCCAGAAGCATCGGGATGGAGAGGTCCTGGATCGCATCCAGCTGCTCCAGCGTCGGAGCGCCAGCGTACCGCTCATGGCCGTTCGATTGCGAGGAGAACACCGTGTTGGTGCTCTTGCAGCTTTCCAAACGCTCCAGCAGTTCCTCGAACGAGAAGCCCTTGGGGTTGAAGATGAACTCACAGCAGTTGGAGCCGAAACCCACGATGTTGACCTGCACCTTGTGGTGCTGGCGGTAGACCTGGAGCTGCTTCTGCAACTGATGGATCACTTCGATGGTGATCTGGAGCATTAGACAAGTGTATCAGTCAACGCTGTGCCTCACAGATATGGAGGCCACACTCAAAGTGACTTACATGGTTGCAGCCCAACAGCACGATGTTGGTGACCAAGTAGTCCACGTTGAACGCGTCGTGGACACGACGCACAGCGATCTTGGTGTCCTTGCCATCGATCACACAACTCAATGAGCGCGAGCTGGTGCCCTGACCGACAGCCAGCACATCAATGTTGGCGTCGGCGAGCGCGCCGAAGAACTTGGTCTGGTTGAACGGAACCTTCGAGAAGTCTTCGGCCACGATCGAGAGCATAGTTACGGGCGATTGCGAGTTCAGCGGATCGACTTCCTGCGACTCTATCTCGACCTGCAACTCCGTGTTGATGGCAGCGCACGCCGTTTGCTCCATCTCTACGGGGATCACGACGCTCAGCGCCTGGCCGTGGGCTCCACGGATCGAGAGCCAGACGGGAATCTTGAGGGATTCGAGGAGCTTGGTGATGCGCGCGCCAATGTTCTCCTGCGTGTTGGGGCTGCCGTCTTGCAGGATGCGCGTGCGCACCTCCAGGATCGCCAGGTTCTCCAGCGAGGTCGTGCAGGTCTCGACCTTGCCCGTCTTGTCCACGCTGCTGATGTACGTGCCGTGGCCGTTCGGGTCCATCGTGTTGCGGATCAGCATGGTCACGCCTCCATGGATGAGCGGCACCATCGTGCGCGCATGGAACATGCGGGTGCCGTACACTGCCAGCTCCAGAGCCTCGTGGTGGTTCAGGTGAGACAACGCCACAGCGCGGTCCACGATGCGAGGGTCGGCCGTCATGACGCCGGCGATGTCCGTGTTGATCACGACGTAGTCGGCCTGGAGCGACGCACCAACGATGGTAGCCGTGTAGTCCGATCCGTTGCGGCCGAGCGTCGTGGTGCGGCCATTGCGCGCCTTGCCGATGAAGCCCGTGATAACGGGCAGGCGGCCGTTCCACTGCGCAGCCAGCTGCTGCAGCTTGAGCTTGGACTCGTCAAAGTACACCTTGGCGCAGCCGAACGTGTCATCAGTGGTCATCCACTCGCGCGAGTCCAGGAAGAAGGAGTCGATGCCGGCACGCGTGAGCAGTTTCGCGACGATGGTGGCGCTGATGCGCTCGCCGAAGGAGAGCACGGTGTCCAGCGCGGCCGTAGTCTTCTCCTGCAGCAGGCAGATGCCGAACAGCAGCTCACGCAGCGGCTTGAAGAAGTCCACGACCAGGGTCGTGACGTCCTCGATCTCGCCTTCGCCCAGTCCGTGCTCGGCCTGCAGGATGCGCTGCGTCTCATGCGCGTTATGGATCGAGAGCTGCTGCAATTGGTCCACGACCGCGAGCGCGCGGTCCTGGTCGCCCTTGGCAGCAAAGTCCACGGCCTCGAGCAGGTAGTCGGTCGTGTCGCCCATGGCAGAGACCACGACCGCGATGATGCGCGAGCGCTCGGCGCGGATGATGCGCACGAGCCCGCAGAGCCGCTCGGGGCTGCCGACCGAGGTGCCACCGAACTTGTAGATGTTGCGCGTTCCCGTGGTGTGGTCCAGTCCGAGCGCGCCGCCCGAGGCGTCGAGCGACAGCGGGTTGTCCAGCACTTCCTGGGGCCAGGGCGCGCCCAGCAGCGACGACGGCGACATGCAGTCCATGGCTTCTCGATGGGCAATGGGCAAATGGTGATGGTGCAAACATGCGGCCGGGGAAGGCGCGACGCCCATTGGCTGAAAAACGGATTTAAAACGGCTCGTACCATGTCGCAGATTTTTAGGAAAATGATCATGGCTCCAGGCGGATAGAGAGAGCTGCAGCGATGGATCCTGGTCGCTTAGCCAGTGTGAGCCAGCATGAGGATACTGCATGCTCCTCTGTGGATACCCTTGGGCTCGCTGAAAGATCAGGAGGATCAACAGCGTCGTGGATAGGAAATGTGGCGGCTATTCCTGAGTACGTCTGCGGGTCGTTACATTGATACTCAGTGGCTGATGGAGCTCAGAGTGGATCCGGTCGTTGGCCTGGATTTCGCGGCAGTAGAAAAGCAGCGCTGCGTGAACACGGACGTGTTCCAGCGATCTGCTGCGAATGCGGATCTGCCGTCCGAGTTCCACGGCTGCTGCTGGAACCCACTCACAAGCAGCCTGCTGGTGTGCGACGCGACGCAATGCTGCATCAGCTTCTTCACCGTCGAGATCTACGATCGAAATGAGCTCAAGCTGGAGGAGTCAGCTGTGCTGGGAGAGCGTGGGAGCTCGCCTGGCAAGTTCCTGCATCCTGTCGCCGTGGACGTGAACACTCGGGGCGAGATCGCCGTGGCCGACAGCATTCTCAACCGCATCCAAGTCTTCTCGGGCAACGGCAATCTCGTGCACCATTTCGGTAAGACCGGCAGCAATCGCGGCGAGTTCCGCGTGGTGAGTGACCTCAAGTATACACCGTTGGGCCATCTGGCCATCGTGGACACTGGGAACCATCGGATCCAAGTGCTGACGCCTAGTGGCGGACTTGTCTTGACCGTCGGCAGGTTTGGCTGGAGCAAGGGCGAGTTCGACTCGCCGTGTGCGATCACAATCGCGCGCAATGGAGATGTCTTCATCTGCGACAAGGGCAACAAACGCATCCAGCGGCTCAATGCCAAGGGGCGATTTCTCTGCATGTGGGGCAGCCGACGAGACACTCGCACCCGAGCCGCGATCGAAGAAACCGCCGCGAGTATCAATGAGCAGCAGCAGGACGCAGCCAATGAGCTCGGCTTTGAGGTGACCCGTCTCGTGTCGATCTTTGATTCCCCAAACAGCATTCGCGTGGGTGCAAACGGCGAGATCTTGGTCTGCGACTCTGGCAAGAACCAGATCCTGGCGTTCTCCGACGTGGGCATCTGCCTGCACATACTGCGACCTCCCAATCGCCGATGCCCATGGACTCCCGTGGCGCTTTGCCTGTGCAAGAACTACCTCGTGATCGTCTCCAGATCCAAGCGAAGCTGCGAAGGGCGGCCTGCAAATAAAAGCGACAATGTGGATCCGCAAGAAGCCGTCTTGTCTGAGACGTACAACCATGCCCTAGTGATCTATCCGCCTCTGGAGCGCACTCCGGTCGGCAGATTTGGCTCATGGCCTCTACGCTGTGCATTCCAGATGCTGTATTTCCTGACGTACGAGGACGCGATCCAAGTACGATTGGTGAATCGGTTCTTCCATCGAAGCTGCCGCACTCTGCGCAACCAGTGGAGGCTGTTCCCACTCTCGCCAGGCATGCCGTCCGTCAAGCGGGCGCATCAAATCATCTCTCCGGCCACAGGCCTGGCCGTCGTGATGGAGACCTTCGACAAGTGGGGTCTGCGCATCTTTAAGCCCGCGAAGCGCATCCGGAAGCATGTCATGGACTTCGAATCGGGCTTCTGCAACGCTTTGAGCACGCTGTACGGACCAATGTTCTGCTTCCAGCACGAGCCATTACTGCGCGAGCTCTTCCGCTTCCACGCGGCAACGAGCGACAGAGAAGAGATCAACCGTGAGGCGTTCGTGGAGATCGTGACGCTGATCGAGGAGGTCCACTATGGCTTCCTGACGTGGTCGCAATGCGCTGCGTTCAAGCAGAAGAGCCCGGAATCCAATGTGGTCGTGCCTTCGGTGCGAGCGGCCGAGAGTATGCCGGCGGCGGATCCTGCCTTGGGCTCGCTTCAGCTGGTCGAGACTGCGCAGCAGCAGCAGCTGAACAAGCTCCTGCGCAAGCTCCAGCACTTGTAGCCAGCTTCAACCTGTCTCTTCTATTGGCTGAAATGGGATACATGGATACAGTTTGATTGGATATAATTGCAGCGCCGTTACCACCGCACATGTCGTATCATGACCGACCGCTTCTTCCCCCGCGCATGCATTCATTGCCGCCTCTGTTGTTCTCTGCTTTTGGCTGCTGCGACTAAGACCCTTCCGCAATTAGAAAGTTTAAATTACCATGGCGCCCTTCTGCCAATGAGCGACTTCGTATTGAAGATCGCATGCCCCTCAATCCCAGGAGGAGATGTTGATCTTCACGTAAAATCAGAGCATCAATCACGTCTCCGTGCACATGGCCGCGGCTTCGTTGCCCGCATGAGGGAAGAGGAATTCAGCGGAAGACAGCGAGCCGGCGGCAACTGCGCCGTGGCCGCCGCCCCATCATCTCTGTTCCGGGAGCGCCTTGATCTGCTACCAGCCAATCAGAGACCGCGCAGAGCCGACCCGATTTGGACACCGCCTAACCCCATTCTTTCATCCCTCACCCTCCCCAATTTGCGCCATGGCTACTACTGCAGCGGAGTTTTCTACTGATAATCCAGCGAACTATCAGGTCGGAAGGCGTTGGCGATCTAAATCCGGGTTGGAAGACTGGCCCAGACCACCCATCGGGCGCGTTTCGGACTGGAAACGCACTCACACTGTGGCCGAGGGGGGAGGCCGCACGCCAAGTTCACCAAGAGAGACGTCAGCATGTCGCTCTTCTCCGCCATGACCGACGACGGAAGCGTCTGGTCCAAGGGCTCCTCGCTCTTCAACATCTCCAGGTACATGTCCACGCAATCGCGCGCTCAATTGGGCTCGAATTGGCTGCAGGAGACGGCGCCAAAGCCTGAAAGCTATAGCTCACCTTGGAGATGGATGCCCTTTCTGGACATTGCGCGATTGACTGACGAGCTGTGATGATGGCAGTCCGCTGAACGATCTGCTGGACAAGGACCACTTCACGCTGGAGGAAGTGCTGCAGGAGGACGAGGTGATCCAGGAGGTCAAGACCCGCAACGCCAAGCTCGTGGAATTGTACGCATTGAATAGTCGATACGACCGCATTGGGCAACGGAGCACTGATGCGCTGTGGTGTGTTCAGCCTCTCGCAGGTCGACACGGTGCAAAAGATGATTGAGTACGTGGTGCACACGCCCGAGGACCCGGATGACGAGCTGCGCGCGCTCAAGTACCCGTACATGGCCTCGGAGATCATCTGCTGCGACATTGTGAGCATCACGGAGACGCTGTCTACGGGCGCGGACGGCCGCATTGTCGAGACACTGTTCGAATTCCTGTATCAGACCACGCCCTTGGACCCGCGTCTGGCTGGCTACTTTGAGAAGGTGCTTTGCCACGACTCCATTCGTGCTGTGATGCCCAGCAGCAGCTTCTGACACACGTCCTGCGTAGATTCTGTCCATGCTCATGGTGCGCAAGCCGCAGGAGATGACGACGCTCATGAACAAGCACTCGGAGAAGCTGCTGGCGGGCTTTGTGCGCCACACGCAGTCGTTCTCCATTGCCGAGCTGCTCAAGCGATTGCTGCAGCCGTACCAGTCGGGTACGTCCTACTTGTGATTGGGAGACTGTGGTTGATAATTGTTCATCTGACTGATTGCCGATTGCTATTAGACTACATGGACGACTGCATGGACTTCCCTGGCATGTCCATGGGCATGGGCTTCCCTCCCTCGAACTCGTGGTACGGAGGTGGCCAGGACGATGATGAGGTCTCGGTCGGCACGCCCACGTCGTCGCAGCAGAAGACGCTGGCCTGGCAGTACGAGACGACGGTCATCGACCTGCTACTGGCGAACCTGGCCGTCAAGGACAGCGAAGGCAACGCGATCGACAGCGATGTGCACAAGCACTCCAGCGAAGTCCTTGTTGACATCATCCACTGTGGCACTCGTGCGCAGCAGAACGACCCGTCGTCGCCCACATCCATGAGCTCCCCAGTCTCGTTTGCGCTGCTGGAGTATTTGGAGACAACCGAGGTCGTGGAAAAGATCATCGCCCTGGCCATTCCGTCTCCGTCCGATACGTTTTGCGCGTCTTCGATGACCTCTTCGCTGTCGGTCCTGAGCGCGCTGCTCTCTCGTCACACGAACGCGCGCTACTCGTCTACAGACGATATGCCGCCTACTGTTGCAAGCACCGTGGCGAAGCTGCCCCAGATCTGCGCGACGCTGCGAGCCGATGACCACGATGCTGGTACCATTCGCAACCAACGCCACCAAGAAGTGCCGCGCCTGGGTCTGCGTCGCCTAAAGCTGGTTGGCCTGGTTGTTTTACTGCTGCAGTCCAAGTACCACAAGGTGGACACTGCGCTGGTGCAGGAGGTATGTCTGTTTCGATTGGAAATAGTCCGCTTGCGCTATGGAGTGCTGATCTGGACCTGTGCTGTTTGTAGAATGCTATCGATATCTGCTTGGATCTATTTTTTAAGTTTGAGTCCGTCAACATGCTCCATGCGGACGTTGAAAGCATGGTCATTGGCATCTTAGAGAGCGGCAGCAACGAGCTGCTCGTCGGTCTGATCCGCGACAGCCATCTGCTCTCGCGAATTGTCGACGCCCACGAAAAAAACGACGTCGCTGTTGCCGAGCCCAAGGGCTGCTCTCTGGGCTACGTCGGCCACCTGCACCGCATTTGCAATATGATTATTTCGCTTCTGGAAGACACGCGAGGAAGCACGTCTGGCGAGCGTGACTTGAACGAGATGACCCACGCAGACAGCATTCTGGAATTGTTCGAAGAAGACAAGGAAGCGTGGAAGAAGTGGGAAGAGCTCTCAGCCAAGGTGCTCGCTCCTATTTACGAACGTGAGCGACTGCCTCTGGGCGGCGTCACGATCTCCTCTGGAAACGACGATCCGTACTCTGTGATGGGCTTCACCCAGAGTGACGAGCTGCTGAACGCCCAGTTCGCTGAAATGCTGGGCGCATCCCGATTTGGTGCCGACCCGCACGGATTTGATACGGATTTCGATATCAAGAACGATACGCCAATGTTGCCGGAGATTATGAACGATAGCAGCAGCAGTGAAGAAGAGGACGATGATATTCTCCGTGGAGCAGGCCGCGACTCGGATGAGTTTGACTTCGACCCTCGAGGAGGGTCGTCTTCGTTTCAGAAGCACAATGCGGGAGACGACGACGACGTTGCTCAACGTTGGGCGAGCTTCGAGTCTGGGGGAAGTTGGGCGAACTTTGAGCAGGTTTCTGCGGCGGCTCCCGCGTTCGATGCGAGCTTCGGTTCATCGTCGTCATCATCGATGGACGAGTCCGAAATCATGACGGAGCTGGCCGAGACTAGCGATAGCGTAAATAGTGCCGCCGAGCTTAGCGCAGAGGCGCCCGTAGAGGAAAAGACAGAGGAATCCGCCGAGACGACGAGTGCGAGTGTTGAGACTGCCGAGACGAGCGTCGAGGCCACCGCGACTACCGAGACCACAGTGGAGACGACAACGGTGGAGACGACAACGGTGGAGACTACAGTTACCGAGACCAAGCTCGAAGTCGAAGCTAGCGAGAGCACCACCACGTCCGCGAGTGAACCCGCGGCGCAAGAATGAACGGAATGGATGAATAGCAGCGAACAATAGATGATTCAAAGTGGGAAGAAGGGAGAAGAGCGAGAGCAGCGTCTGCGAGTGTCTTTGTTTTTGTTTATTGCTATAGATGCTTGCATTTTATGAGTACGAGGGAGTAACGCGAGTAAATGGTTGCAGCGTATCTTTTTTTAGCCTCGCTCTCTATCTGCGATAGCGATTTCGTCGCCGGTCACGGGAACGCGAGCGCGATCCAGAGTGCGACCGGTGTCGACGACGACTCCTCTCTCGACTTCGACTGGACGAGCGACTTCTGCGTCGACTCTCTCTTCGCCTGGAGCCTCGGCTTCTGCTTCGACTTCGAGATGATGACGGACTGCGTCTATCCCGACGTGAATGATGGCTCGAGCTTCGGCGGTTTGGACTTCTCGATTGGCGGTCAGTTTGCGGCTCATCTTTTCCTGACCTTTGCCCCGAGTGTCTTGTTTCGGTGGGAGGTGCTGGATTTGATACTTGGTTCTGAATGACGGTCGGTGCGACGTGCCCGGAGCTGATTGGTGCTTGATTACTGTCAGTCACCAGAGCTTGGGCACTTGAGAAGCTTGGTGTCTGAGCTATTAAAACTGGCTGTGGAGGAGGAGGCATCAGCGATGGCGGTTGACGACCCAATTGAGTTGGTGTAGGCGGAGGTGGCACCAACAATGGTGGATGAACTGGCAAATGGACCAAAGGCTGAACCGGAGCCGGCGGAGGAATGGGCACTTTGACCGGAGTGGCTGAGTTGCTGCTTGGAGCCGATGCTTTGACGAATGCCATTCGGAAAGAATTGGCCACGGATCCAGCGTTTGCCGCCGATGCTTTGACAAAGTTTCGGCCAAATGCACCGGATGGCGCTGGTCCACCAAATCCAAGCCCCTTGCGCTGCTCGGCCTTGCTCTTTGGACGAATTGAAGTCCACCGGTCCATTTCTTCAGCGTCTTCACGGTCCAGGTCTCGTCCTTTAGAGCTTGACGCTCTGTGCTCTGTGTTTGAGGTCTGAAAGCCTCCTCGCTGAGGCACACCAGCCAAAGACAGCAGTTCTGGTGGTGCGTCTTGGCCAGACAGCTTCATATTGTGCACAAGCTGTGCCGCAAACTGACCCTCTTTCGTGGTCACGAGGGTGTAGGCTGTTCCAGGCTCGAATCCATCCAAGCCCATGCGTCCTGTCCGGCCAATTCGATGCACGTGCGTGTCGATACTCTTGGCCACGTCAAAGTTGACCACATTCTTCACGTCTTTCACGTCCAGACCACGAGACGCGACGTCAGTAGCCACGAGAATGCGGCATTCGCCCGTCTTGAACTTGGTCAATGCCTCCGTTCGCTCGTGTTGGGTCTTGTCGCCGTGCAAACAGAACGAACGGAAGTTCATGGTATTCAGGTTCTTTGCCAGCTCTTTACATCCCACCTTGCTGCTGGCAAAGATCAACACACGGCCCTCGTCAGCGATAGCTTTCAGGTTCGCCATGAGCCAGGGCCACTTAGCACGATCATTCTGCAGAACCACGGCGATCTGTCGGATATCCTCGTTGGCCTGGCCGATCTGGCCGATCGTGATCTTCACTGGGTTGCTCAGCACATCCAGCGCGAGGGCCTCGATGCGACGGCGAAACGTGGCTGAGAACATGAGCGTCTGCCTGTCCGGCCGGATCTGGCCCATGATCGAGCGCAGTTGCGGCTCAAAGCCCATTTCAAACATTCGATCGGCCTCATCGAGCACCACAAAGGTCACGCGGTTCATCTTGGCTGTCTTCTTGCGGATCATCTCAATCAACCGCCCAGGAGTGGCCACGACCACCTCAGCGCCCTTGCGCAGGGCCTGCGTTTGCTCCCATTTGCCCACACCTCCGTAGACGGCCGCGCAGTTGGCGCCGTAAATGCTCGTAAACTTCTTCACATTGACATAGATCTGGTGCGCTAGCTCTCGCGTGGGAGACAACACCACAGCGATGGGCCCTTCGTCCTTTTGCAGCTCGCGTTGGTCCATGATATGGCGTACCATGGGCAGTGTGAAGGCCAGCGTCTTGCCAGAGCCTGTCTTGGCGATACCTATCATGTCGCGCCCCGAAAGCGCGATCGGGAAGGCCTGCGCCTGGATCGCTGTCGGCGCCTCCAAGCCCAGCTTCATCAGCAGCGCCAGCATCTTGCGGTCGAATCCCAATTGAACGAACGACTGGATCGGGTTCGGAACGTCCGCACCCTGTGTACGCACGGCGAGCTCTTTGCGCAGGACATCGACGTCCGCTCGCGACATGCTGGCAATGGCCGGGTGCACCGAGTAAAAGCTCTTGCGGAATGGCTCGTACGAGATCTTGGAGTGGTCCACTGGGGTGAGCACCTCCATGGTCTTCTTGTCAAAGGCCGCATCGTCTGGATTGTCTGTCGCCATGCAATGCGAGCATCAGCGACCATGCACACGAGACTAATGCGCACATGCTTGGCGTACCTTCCAGGTCGATCTGCTTGGCGGTGGCGTATACTTCCTCATCCGAGTCCACACCGCATACACTCGCCTTGGTCTAATGAGAGCGTCACATTTATGGTCAGATCTGGAGCCACTCATGCGACCAACACCTGTCGTACCGCGTATACATCCGCATGCCGAGCGTCGTCCTCCTCGTCACTCAGACATCGTTCCGGCTAGACCAGAGCCACAAAGAAGACACCCAGTGAGCACAGATATGCATCCTACTACTACGACTGGCAGCAGGTTTGTGCCCCAACCTTGTCCGCAGGCGTCTTGGCTGGCGCGCTCTGCACCTGGGCCTCGATGCCCTGCATGAACGCGTCCAGCGGATCCACCTCGTCCTCCTGCTGTTGCGCACTGGAGGCGGAGGCCGGTGTCTCAGCCAGCAGCTCGTCGTCCTCATGATCGTCGAAATAGTCGCGGCGTTCGCGCATCTTGCGCCGCGCATCGCGCAGGTACTCGCGCTGGAGCTCCATGTCGCCCAATTGGCTCAGTCGGCTTTCCAATAAAACGTTTGATTGGCCGCGTTGGTTATTTACGCATTCGCGCCCAAGCCCAACACAGCAAGCACCATGGCCGACACCAGCAGCTCCGCCGCCGCCGCCAAGAAGACGCCGTCTGACTTCCTCAAAAGCGTGCTGGGCCGACCCGTGGACGTGAAGCTCAACAACGGAGTGGAGTACCGAGGCGTGCTGGCCTGTCTGGACGGCTTCATGAACATCGCCATGGAGCAGACCCAGGAGTACGTCAACGGCCAGCTCAAGGCGCAGTACGGCGACTGCTTCATCCGTGGCAACAACGGTACGTGCACGCCTGGCGTCTTCGCGCACCGCGAGGAGGCAAGCGTGCTGACCTTATCTGTGTCTGTCCTTCTGCCTCACAGTGCTCTACATCTCGGCGTCCAAGTAATGACCCAGCCAGCGCATCGTCCCCCCATTCACATTAGCTCAGGAGTGTATGCACTGAGATAAGAACTTGATCGTATTTTATCTCGTAAATTACACCTATGACCGTCACAAAAACTGGCGGAGTGCGTCGGTATGATACCGGTTTCTTACCGTCACACGTGAAGCGCCTGTGTTGGGCAGCCATCCCACGTTGCAGATCAGACAGAGACCGAGCGATGCTGGCCGGCACTTCGTCGTCCAAGAGCGCGCAGACACGCTTCAACCTGCTGCTGCTGGAGGACGGAGAGTTCTTCCTCGATGTACGTGCTGTCGCGGTGCGCGTCAGCGGCTGTCCCCCGTGTCTGTGACGCAGCGCAAGCGGCATTCTGACACGCATCACAATGCTTCTTCTTTGATGGGCATAGGATTTCAGTGCGTACAAGTACCAGGACTCGGTGCCCCAAGCCAATCGGTACGAGTGCACACTGGCTGTGGCTCTGTGTATGATGTGTGGCTTAATCGCTCACTGTGTTGCTGCAGCAAAGTGCAGGGGCGCTTGAAAGTGTGCACGCGCGGGTTCTTCTTCGAGCCGCCGGACCTGAATGCGCCGATCCTGCGGTTCCCCTTCCGGGACATGGCCAGCGTCCCCGCGGCCGAGCTCTTCACGGAGGCGACCAAGGGCGAGTGCGGCGTGTTCCTCACGTTCACGACCAAGACGGTGGTGGAGATGAAGGAGCGTGGGGTGGACCATCCGTATGTGATTAAGGACCCGACCAATCCGGAGCACGGAGTGGCGGCCAAGTACGCTTTCGCGCTGCTGCACTCGCGCATTGAGGACTTTTTGCGCCACGTGCAGCCCATTTGGGAACTCGCGCACCAGAAGAACGTGCTCAACAAGGTCGATGAGGAGATGCTGCTGGCGCCAGTGCTGCGCAAGCGATGGACCGACCAATTCGACCCCAGTCTGCTCGCAGATTTTCGCGAACGACCGCTGATGACCAAAGGGAAACTAGTGGATCGAATCGTACCATTGCTCAAGTACCCAGGCTGCCTGATGCTCACAAACCAGCGGTACGTAGGCCGCTCATTCGTAGTGTCAGTGAGGAGACTCATCTCATTTTGCTGTGCCGATAGTCTGTACTTCCAGCCTGCCAAGGTGAACAACGTGGGCGACCCTGTGCTCAACTGGGACTACACGACGATCGAGTATCTCTACAAGCGTCGGCATATGCTCAAGCAAACAGGCATCGAGATCTGCCTGAAGAACGGCCAGAGCTTTTTCTTCTCCTTCCGTTGCCGCAAGGACCGCGATGATGTCTACGACATGATGGTGAGCCAGCCGGACCTCAAACGGTTGCAGCAGACCGATCTGGAGTCCATGTTGCTCAAATGGCAGCACCGAGAGGTGTCCAACTATGACTATCTGATGTATCTGAACAACGCCGCTGGACGAACCAAGAACGATCTGACGCAGTATCCCGTTTTCCCATGGATCTTGACCGACTACGAAAGCCCCACGCTCGATCTGTCCAACCCAGCGGTGTATCGTGATTTGTCCAAACCCATTGGTGCCCTGAACGAAGAGCGACTGGAGTTCTTTCGCATGCGGTACGAGGCGATGCCTCGAGGAATGGAAGCTGAGGGCATCCCGCCACCGTTCTTGTACGGCACGCACTATTCAACACCGGGCTACGTCCTGTATTATCTGGTGCGCATGGCGCCCGAATACATGCTGTGTCTTCAGAATGGCAAGTTTGATGCAGCTGATCGACTTTTCCGAAGTCTCTCGAGCACCTGGCAGAGTTGCCAAACTAATCACGCCGATCTGAAGGAGCTCATTCCAGCGTTCTTCGACGAGTCGTTTGCTTCCGATGAATGGCTGCGTAATGGCAGGAACCTGGATCTTGGAACGACGCAAAAGCATGCACGGGTGCGTTTCAGCTCAAGCTGTTCGCTTTATTTCATTTACTGATGGCTGTACTTTGATCTAGGTCGGAGATGTGGAGCTGCCTCCCTGGGCTTCAAGTCCGTCCGCTTTCGTCCGGATGCACCGAGAAGCCTTGGAAAGCGATTACGTCTCAGCACATCTTCACGAATGGATCGATCTCATTTTTGGCTACAAGCAGCAAGGAGACGAAGCCGTCCAAGCAGACAATCGTAAGCACTGTGTGGTGGCTTATCGTTGTTTGTTGATACTGTATGAATTATAACCGGCCTTGTGTGTGTCTATCTGTAGTGTTTTACTACCTATCGTACGAAGGCTCCGTCGATCTGGAAACCATCACGGACCCAGTGGACAAATGCTCCTTTGAAGCTCAAATCCAAGAGTTTGGCCAGACACCGACCCAGCTGTTTGCGAGTTCGCATCCGGCACGAAGCGATATCGGCCAACCGATCAAAATCGCCACCCCGGAGCTACTTCCGTCGCCAAGACAGCGGCCTCCTATGGCTCCCTCTGCGAACTCGACATCCTCACTGCCTTCGAGTGAAAGAGACATCGTCGACTCACGTGAGCTCAGCGTCTACGACCATGTCGATGGCGGTGACAGCCCTTCAGCGCGAAAGAGTATGTTTGGGTTTCGTACGATCGGTGTGCCGAAGCAAGCTCAGCGTCTGGTAGGTGGTCTGGGTGGACTCACGGCCCAAATCCGACGACGCATGAGCACTGAAGGACCTCGACGCTGGGGATGGACGTTCACGGGCAAGAAGATTGTTGGCGAGACCCCGTATTGGGCGGGCTCTACTCCACATGCGCTTCACTCAGGGTGCGATAATGTGATGTTATTGGTCCTGTCGACGCTCGAACTGACGTCCTGGAATTATTATGTTTCTCTTGTTGTGTAGGGAGGTAACTTCGTTGGCGTTGGCCCGAGACGGACGTGCACTGTTCTCTACATCCAAGGACACGACGTTTAAGGTATCTGCGACATTGGACGGCTCCCTGCGAAGAAACATGTCGTGCAATCTGGCGCTTTCCTGCTGTGCGCTGTCGCTTGATGAGAAGTACGTCTTCATCGGCTCCTGGGACAACTGCGTGTACATGTACTCTGTGGATGTGGGTCGCGTGATCGACCAGATCACTGCACATGACGATGGTCTTTCGGCCATTTGCGTGGTCGAAGACCGCATCGTAACAAGCTCTTGGGATTCGTCCATCAAGATCTGGCATTACACGTCTTCAGGGATCGCTATAGCGCCGATTGCGAGCTTCATGGACTGCGAAGAGTCTGTTGTGAGCTTGACCACGAGTGCGGATGGAAGTGTTGCTGCTGCAGGAACACGCAATGGTGTGTATGGCCTGCCTCTTTCTGCTTTGGCTCTGATGCTGATACCGTGCTTGTTCCGTAGGCGTTGTTTACGTTTTCGATTTGCGCACGTGCGAATTGATTCGCAAGCTCTCAGCCAGCCCAACTCGCAACGGAGAGATCTCTGGGCTGACATTCTGCGGCGGAGTCGCCTCCATTGCGTGTGTCACGTTGGAGAACGAGCTCTCGCTGTTTAGTATGGACGGCAATCGTTTGGCTCACATTGACGTCAAGCTGGATGGACAGATCCGGTACGCCTGCTGCTCCCCAACGACGCTCATCATTCGTGTTCCTCTACTGACACTGTGCCTGCATGATGTGGATCTAGATGCTTTGACAGTGATGGCGAGTACGCCATTGGAGGCAGCTCCACGGGCAAGCTCCTGTTCTGGAAACTGGACGAGCCTGCTGGCAGGGAGCTGGTCTTCCAGATCTCGAACGCCCACGAACAGGCCATTTCGGCTGTGACTGTGAGCATCAGTGGTGCCTTGATCGTGTCCGCCGCCGTCGACGGATCCATTCGCGTCTGGAAGCTCAAGCGCAAGAGCTCGCGCGGCCGTCTGCCTGGCTTCTTCTGATTGTGTAGCCATTTGCAGGGAGTGCTGTTAGTTAGATACGCTTTCGCTCAATTAACTGATGATACATCGGTTAAATGTTGGTTTGGTATGAGTTGCGTTAGTTGCATTTTGCAAGTAAGGAAGGGAACATGGCGAGCAATGCGGCCGCGCGTCCGCACCAGCGCGTGGGCGACGCCGCCTGGACCAAGATGGGCAAAGTGGTGCGTCTTCCCTCCCTCTTTGCTTTGCTGCGTTCGTCTCTGTCTCTGTCTGCTTCAGTGCTGAACTGACCATCTCGTTAAACAGAACGGAGAGCTCTTCGCGCTCACGTACGGCGCCATGGTCACGCAGGTGAGGCGGCTCTGCGCGCGTGTGTGTAGAGAAGAAGAGTGTCCTGATGGTACGTGTGTGTGGCAGCTTATCAAGGATTACGAGGACTTCAAGGCCGTGAACCAGCAGCTGGACAACATGTGCGTGAGCTGTTGAGGGAAGAGATTGATGCGACGATGGCTGATCTCACGGCTCTGGTCTAGGGGATACAACATCGGCATCCGCCTGATCGATGAGTTCCTGGCCAAGTCCGGCGTGAACGGCTGTCACGACTTCAAGGACACGGCTGAGGTCGTGGCCAAAGTGGCGTTCAAGATGTTTCTCGGCGTGAACGCCGAGGTCGCGCACTGGAACGCGGAGAACAACGCGTGCAGTCTGCTTATTTATGACAACCCGCTGACCGGTGAGCATACGACGCCGTCATGATTGACATTGCTCGACCAGCTGTCACTCATCCGTCTTGGCTGTGTAGAATTCGTGGAGCTGCCGCCGAGCGCGTACGGCGTGCTCTGGTACTCCAACGTACTGTGCGGCGTGCTGCGCGGAGCGCTGGAGATGGTGCAGATGCGTGTGGAGGCACGCTTCGTCAAGGACGTGCTGCAGGGCGACGAGGTCTCCGAGATCCGGTGCGTGGCTGATTCGTTGCGGTATCGTGGTTGTGGACTCGGCATTGAGACTGATCCGCGTTCATGCTCACGCAGTCTGGAGCTCAAGGGCATGATCGAGGAAGCCATGGGCGACGAGTACAAGGAAGACTAATTGCGGTCTGAAGGTTGTCTATGTGGTACAGTACTTCCTCTATTCTACAATAGAACGCCTCCGTTGTATTCGTTTTATCAAAGAACACTGTACAGACCAAATCGAACTTAATTCATCGGTCGGCTAAGTACGCACCCCGTTGCCATTTTGCATCCAAAATGCAAGCGAGTGGCAGTGATCAGAAGCGCAAGGGTGGCTTTGCGCGGCGCCGCCGACCGGCGGAAGGCTCTGGCAGCGGCAGCGACGGGGAAGACGAGGAGGTCGTGATCGTGCACTCGCACCGTAGCAAGCGTGATGAGTTGGAGGAGAAGCTGTCGCCAGAGGAAGCCGAGCGGCGTCGAGACTTGGCCGAACGCGATGCGTTTGCGGAGCGTGTGCGGCAGCGGGACGAAGAGAAGACAATGCGTCGCAAGCGACCGCTGGATGCAGACGAAGCTGGACGTGAGGGCACACTGACCGCCGAGGAGCTCGCGGAGCTGGCCACGCGCGGCACCGTGTCGGAGAAGAGCTCGCTGAACACCAAGCTCAACCGCCTGCGCGAGTTGTCCCGCCAGGAGTACCTGAAGAAGCGCGAGGAGAAGGAGCTGGAGCTGCTGTCGCAACAGATCAAGGATGAAGACATTTTGTTCGAAGAGGGCGAGCGCACGGGCAAGGAGAAGGAGCAGACCCTGCTCATGCAGCGCATTCTCGAGACCGCCAAGGCGCGCAGCCAGAAGGAGACCGTGGACGGGTACCAGATCCCAGACTCGTACGAGGAGGTGGACGACGAGGGCAACCGCGTGCGCAAGAAAGAAGACCTGCTGACCGACCGTTACGAGGAGGAGGAGAACTTCCGCACGGAGCAAGAGATCTGGGAAGAGACCCAAGTGAAGATGGCCAAGGCCCGAGTGGGCACCAAGGACCGCAAGTCCCGCAGTGCGCCGGTCGAGGAGGAAGAGTTTGTGTTCGACGATGAGATCGAGTTCATCTCGCAGCAGATGCTGTCGGGCAAGCACGTGAGCGAGGAGGACATCAAGCAGGCCAGGCAGAAGATGGAGGAGTCCAAGAACCTCTCGATGCAGGAGGTCCGACGCTCGCTTCCCATTTTCCCGTACCGCGAGTCGCTGCTGGAGGCGATCCGCAATTACCCCGTGCTCATTATCGAAGGCGAGACTGGCTCGGGCAAGACCACGCAGATCCCGCAATACCTGCACGAGATCGGCTACTCGGAGCTCGGCAAGATTGGCTGCACGCAGCCGAGACGAGTGGCGGCCATGAGCGTGGCTGCGCGTGTGGCGCAGGAAATGAACTGCAAGCTGGGTAATGAAGTCGGCTACTCGATCCGTTTTGAGGACTGCACGAGCGACAAGACCGTGATCAAGTACATGACGGACGGTATGCTGCTGCGTGAGTTTCTCACCGAGCCGGATCTCAAGTCCTACAGCGTCATGATCATCGATGAAGCCCACGAACGCACGCTGAGTACCGACATCCTGTTCGGTCTGATCAAGGATATCGCGCGCTTCCGTGACGATATCAAGATCATCATCGCCAGTGCCACGCTGGATGCGACCAAGTTCAGTGAGTACTTTGACGACGCGCCGATCTTCAAGATCCCTGGACGCATGTATCCGGTCGATATCCTGTACACGAAAGCCCCCGAAGCTGATTACTTGGATGCTGCGGTGGTCACCGTGCTCCAGATCCACATCACGCAGCCGCTAGGCGACATTTTGGTGTTCTTTACGGGTCAAGAAGAGATTGAAGCAGCCGAAGAGATCTTACTTCAACGAACAAGAGGCTTGGGCTCCAGGATACGAGAGCTTTTGATTCGGCCGATCTACGCTACGCTTCCGTCCGAGCGACAGGCGCAAGTGTTTGAGCCCACGCCCGAGGGCGCTCGCAAGGTCGTGCTGAGTACAAATATCGCAGAAACGTCACTGACTATCGCTGGTATCTGCTTCGTGATCGACACGGGCTTTTGCAAGCAGACCAACTACAATGCCCAGACTGGCATGGAGTCGCTTCTGGTCCAGCCTGTGTCGCAGGCCATGGCCAACCAGCGAGCTGGTCGTGCCGGCCGAACAGCACCTGGCAAGTGCTTCCGTCTGTACACGGCTTGGTCGTACAAGAACGAGCTGGATGAGAACACGGTGCCCGAGATCCAGCGGACAAACCTCGGCAGCGTCGTGCTGCTGATGAAATCGCTGGGTATCAACGATCTGCTGAACTTCGACTTCATGGACCCGCCACCTGAAAAGGCGCTGATCCGCTCACTAGAACAGCTGTACGCGCTGGGAGCACTGAATGATCGAGGCGAGCTGACGAAGCTGGGTCGACGTATGGCCGAGTTCCCTTTGGACCCGATGATGTCCAAGGCGCTGGTCGCCAGTGAGAAGTTCGGCTGTTCGGAAGAGATCATGACCGTGTGCGCCATGCTGAGCGTGAACAACTCGATCTTCTACCGCCCCAAGGACAAGGCGGTGCACGCAGACAATGCGCGGATCAACTTTGCGCGCGGCGGTGGCGGCGACCACATCGTGCTCATGAACGTCTACAACCAGTGGGTCGAGACCAACTACTCCACGCAGTGGACGTACGAGAACTTTGTCATCATGCGCTCGCTCAAGACGGCGCGCGACGTGCGAGAACAACTCGAAGGGCTCTGCGACCGAGTAGAACTGGAGCGCAAGAGCAATCGCACGGACCACGAGGTCGTTCGCAAGGCCATCTGCGCCGGGTACTTTTACAACACAGCCAAGCTGGACAGCTCTGGGCATTACAAGACCGTCAAGCAGGCGCATTCGGTGTACATCCATCCAAGTTCGTGCCTGATCAAGCTGGAAGAAGTGCCGCGCTGGGTCGTGTACCACGAGCTGGCCTTCACGACGAAGGAGTACATGCGGTCGGTCATCCCGATCAAGGCCGAGTGGCTCACGGAGCTGGCGCCGCATTATTACAAGGCCAACGAGATCGAAGACGCCAAGACCAAGAAGATGCCCAAGACCGTAGGTCGCGCAGGATAGACGACGGCAGGACAGACAGGTACGCCAGGTCAGGCTCCTAAGGGTACGTGCTAATAGAGCTTGGCTTGCATCTCTTGAATCCGTGAGTCGTCGCTCTGGATCGTGACTAGTGTATGAGCAGCTGACGCCACGGACGACTCCATTACCATCATTCATGGCATTACGTAACGAGCAGTCGTCACAGTGAACTCGTCTCACGGCGTTCGATTGGCCAAAGCTCCGTTGCTGATGGGTGATAAACGCTCTCAAAGGCCACCTCACGATCCCGAGCGAAAGCTGATTTGAGATCTTGGTAATGCTTTGATGCGTGATCCAAGTCAGCGACAAGCAAGGCCTCCCCACTCGGCAACTGGAGCTCAAGCGCGCAAGTCGATGGCCAAGAGCCGACTGGACGAGACCAAGCCGCTGCTGCAGGGCGCAGCGCACCAGCCTCAGGCTGAACACATCCACAGCGATGGACTGGGCGACCGCTACC